>CBVK0102633292.1:0-16601 GCA_900067695.1 Picea abies
CGCTCTTCCGATCTCACTTGCAATTCAGCCTCAAAATTAAAAGGAGAAGGAGTCTTATCAACAGTCTTATCAGAAATCTTTACCTTGTTTGAAGGGGCGTCTTGGTCCTTCTGCTGTTCAGAAAAAGGTTGAACCTCTGTAGCTGGCTGACTGTCAGGGGCAGAGAACTTCTTTGGAGAGGCTGGAACTTTTTCTTTTGAAGGCTTGGCAAGCTGAACTTTTGACGTATGATCCTTCTGCTTTACAGGAGCAGCAATCTCTGCAGAGGAAGCTGTTGTATCTGCCTGGGTAGCCTTAGATTTAGACCGGAGGTTATATCTGATCTCATCTTCTGAAGTAAAGATACCGTCACCAAGGAGATCACCTTCTATTTTTTCAGCCATCAACGACTGTTCATAATCCTGCTGTGGGAGATAAGACGTCCCTGTCTCATCCCTGACGCAATGAATGTCACCTTCAACTTCTTCTTGCTCTTCAATTGGTCCTTCATTCATCACCACGTTCTGAAGAGGTACTCTAATTCTCTGATCATCATTCGGATTCCTATCTCTCTGCAGAATTTGAGTTGGTGGATTGTTCCTCCTGTATGGAAAAGTATTCGGGTTCCTAGGAGCAATATTGGTGGGCTCTTTCGCTCTGATCGGTGTCTGATTTTGCACTTTCAGCTTTGACATCTCTTCTGTTAGAGTGTCCAGCATTTTGGCCATTTTCTCCATTTGGCTGTTTGAAGATGATGAAGAAGACTCAGTAGAAAACCTCTTCTTTTCAGCCCTCCCTTTGAGCTTCTGAGAGGCTGTGATATTCGATTCAACTTCGAGAGCTGTATCTTGCATCAAAGCAAGGGTGGCTGATCTTCTTTCTCTTAAGATAAGGCAGAACTCTGCGTCAAAGGCTGCGGAAAATGTTATTTTGGCTGAAGCATCACTTGGTTTGATTTCCGCAGGAATCTTGCCAAACATCTTGTTGAACCTTTTAATGAAATCTGAGACTGATTCATCGTCTTTCCTCTTCAGATTCCCGAATTCAGACATGTAATATAACAAGTCTCGTCTCTCTCCCCAATACTTCAAGAACGCTGCGTCCAACTGCTCGATGCCGGTAATAGAGTTGGCTGGCAACTCTTTGAACCACTTCCGAGCCTGGCCATCCAGACTCTGGACAAAGACCCTGGTCCACACATCTTCCTCAGAAATGTTTATATTTTCAGCGTAGGCATAGAATGCTTCAATATGTTCCTCTGCTGTGTATTCTCCTGCCCCAGTGAACTTGGGCATGTACTTCTGGTAATCACCAGTTGGCATGGATGACAAGGGATTTGGCAAGACCAGAGGGGCGTATCTGTTGGCTAGAATTTGTTCCATCCTAGTCATGTTTTGACCAGCCATGATAGTGCTGACGGTAGATGAAGATGGCGAGCTGGTAGGAGACAATGGAGGGGATGGACGATTTAGAGGGGATGAGGGAGGGGATGAAGTTCCTGAGCCTGAATTGAATGTCTATTTTATTTTACTCTGGACAGCAGCTTTAGAGGTTGATAAGAGATAGGAGGTCTTGTAAAACTGGTTAAGCAATGTGGCTAGGTTTTCTTCGCCCTTTGAGGACAGGTCTTGAATGATTTCATGCAGGATAGGCAGATTTGTAGGTGTCTGCAGACCGCTCTTTGAAGGTTTATTGGGTGATGAATGTAAAGAAGATGTAGAGGTAGGCTCTTGTGGATATGAAGAAACTTCTATCTCAGGGGCAGAATGAGTAATGTCTAAAGCAAAAGATGGTTCCTCAGCCCTAACTTGAGATAAGCTTTTTATTACTTTTGAACTTACGATTTCAGCAAAGGATTTTTCAGATACAAAAGATTGAGCATGAATAGGAATACCTGAATCACTCGCAGCTGCAGATTCGGAGGCCTGTCTGTGCTGCGCTTTACCCTTGCTGATGATTTTTTCCGGATCAGAAACTGATACCAGAGGGCCTTCTGGGTTTTCCCGGGTGTGAAATCTTTTGGGAGCCACTTCGTTTGATGGAGTCGCCAGATAGATGATTACAACCAGATGTGCTCAGTCTCTGTCTATCATCAAAAACTGAAACTGTGTCATCTCCCAAGGAAGCTGAGCTTCAATCTCCTCTCCCCGGCAACGACGCCAATTTGTTATCACTCCAGGGAACTACTTAGGGCTGTAAGCTAAGTATGCCTGGTAACTTAAGAATTCAATACTTTTTTAGCAAATGGATCGATGGGATATCACAATAGCTCAATGGAAAGGTTGCTTATCAAATAATTAAATGAACCAGTGCTCTCAGGAACTGTAAATCAGATGATAAATAACAGAGATGGAATGCAGAATATTTCTGAGACAACCAATTATATTAACATGCAGGGTTTATGCAACCAAATACATGCATAACATCGGGTCACACACAGCAATAGGAAGTTTCTCAGTCCAAATCATGAGCACAAGCTAAGCTAATTTGAACAGAGTGCAGAACAATGGTGGATGAAATATCTGATCACAACAACAAGAGGAAACTGTGATTTTTCTATTAGAAAGAGCAACCAACACATACAGCAAAGTTTCTCCAAGTTCGAACCCTTGTTTGATTTCAAAATAGGCATATATAGCCTTTACAATACGGTTGCACAGATCCTAAAAACATGGATCTGTTATTAAGTAAAAACAGTCCTATTTTACTTTAAACAGCTATAACAATAAAGTCTCTAATAACAGAAAATAACGTTTGAACTGTCTTCATCATGCGCACATCTTTCATCTGCTTCCTCCAGCTTCCAGCTCCTGCGATGCATTGAGGCAGTGTGACACCTGTGTGTAACCGTTTCATTCTCCCAACACCCCTGACTGAATTGTAGGATATGGCATTAAAAGATAGGATATGGCATTAAAAGAAAAACCAAAATTTCCTTAGATGCTTCGATTTTGAACCGTTTTTGTATGCCATTTAATGATGCATGGCGCGCTGGTAGATCTTCAAAAAAGGTTTGCAACGAACTGTAGTGATCTCTCCCACAAAAAATGGCCACAGAACTTTCAACAGCATGATCGTTAGAAATTTCCACGAGTTAGCTGTTGAAAGCTAGCGCTTTCAACAGCTAACGAGTAGCGAAAAAGTGGTCGGGTGCTGTTGAAAGTCGCGACATGCACAAAAAGGAACTTTTCGCCTCCAAAATTTAGTTCTAACTGAAATCAACTGACACCTGACCTTTCCCCCTGCATGTTGACCGCCACCTGAGCCAGGACTTGCAGGTCTGGATGAGACCTTTGCTTCAGTTTTTGTTTCAACCCTTTGATTCGTCGCTTGAGGTGTCGAGCAAGTAACTTCAGCCTGCTGCATTCGTTGACGAGCCTTTTATTCTTCTTTTCTTCCTTGACATTCTGCTTGGCTAATTTCTGGAATGCTGCGTTCGTTTGAGCAAAATTATCAGACAACCTCTTGTACCTGTCTTTAATTACTCGCTCCAGAACCTCCTGTTGAGCGATTATCTCTTTGAGGTGCTTGATTTTCTGAGCTTTACTTGGGCCAGATTTCCTCGACGATTCTCCTTGCTCCATTTTACTCATCGTGTCATAATTTTGAGCGAATTTTGCTGACTGTTCAGAGCCTTTGATGGCAGGGGATTGAACTTTCTTTTCGGACTCTGAGTCTGAGTAGGGAAGATTTAGGGGGTTCTTCCCAGAGCTCTGTTGTGTAGGGTAGCATGAATCCTGCTGTACAATTGGCTCTGTGACTTGTTCAAATTCCAACTTCCTTTTCGAACTACGAGGTTTTGCTCCTGTTACCTCGCCTTCTGATGGTGCTGGTATGGCCCTCCTTCGCCTGATGCTGCTCTGAGGAGAGGCCATCTTCCTTAACCCTGAAATCTGTTCAATTGTGGCTTGGGTTTGAGTCTCAAAACCCTCCCAAAACAAGAAATGTTCCCAACTCCTCTCCTGTATCTTCAATTGTTGTAGGATGATGAGTTTTATCAGTCCCATATGACAAAGGGTTGACTTAATGCTCGAAGGCCGAGCTCTGATCCTGTTGCAGACTTTAACTAAACCGAGGTATAAAAAATAAGGTAGATTGATGGGAGTTTTACCAGAAAAATGATCCATTAATTTGAAATGATACATCATTAATTTATCGTATCTGCCTTCAGATGTAATATACAGCTGAATACCTTTGAACAAGTGTTGCCATTCTTCATCTAGATATGCAACCAGCATTCCCTTGGTCCAAGCTTTGTGTTTGTATCCGTCCTTGAGATAAAACTTGTAATCTGGTTTCTTCAGAGCTGTGGTTTTGAACCATTTCTGCCCGGTCATAGGTAATCTTGTGGCCTCTGCTATGAACTTTTCATCCACCTTGATCTCTACTGAACCCACTCTAGCTCCGTTACCATCGAAAGACAGTGCAAAAGCCTCGGCTGTAGCTTGATGATACCCACTCTGTAATCTGTTCACAAACTCCATACAACCTGCGTTTGAAAAGTATCTTTGAACTTCAGGATGTGACTGTAGATATGATAGATCACTCAGTTCCCGTTTTAGCAAGAAGCCACCACGTTTTTTCATCGTTTCAGAACTCTGTTACTTGAACACTGTGACCCCTGCAACTTTCCTGGTTGACCCTTTGTTCCGTGCTGTGGAAAGCAGTCTCGGCTTCTCCTTGAAAGTTGGGTGGAATGCAAATCTTGAACGCATTCTGGGATAAACCTGTGATACTGACTTACCCGATTTAATGGTGTCAGATTTTCTGAACCTTATCTGTACCTGCGCCCCCAGACGCGATCTTACCATTTCGGGTGTAATCATGGCTGCGCGTTGGTTGTGAAAGATTTCAAATTCCTGTCATATCCAGTGATACAAACTTAAACTGCTATGATGGGTTTCTTCCTCCAGCGCAAGCGTCGGATCTCGTTGTGACGTGGGGATGATCATATCATAATTTCGTGCGTGCGTGGGTAATGAGCACGTGATCGTGCTTCACGCAGCTATGTCGTTTGAAGAACTTTCTCACCATCGGGCTCACTTGCCACTTTCATCAGCATACGGTCTTCTCGGAAAATTCGGTTAGCTGCGGGAAGTGAACCCTTTCCACAGCTCGGCATTTGATAGGAAGTTCGTGTTAGCCGCTGAAAGAAAAACAATGTACCATATCCCCCCTTTTTAGAAAATCGTTCCTCGGCGCAAAAGCAGGTACTCTCCACGGCGTTCCACGTGTGGGTCATCTGTCAAGCTTTTCGTGCCTCGTCACTTTCCACAGCGCTTTGAACTGGTGAAGCGATGCGCTTAGCTGTTGAAAGCTAGCGCTTTCCTCAGCACACAATAGGTCCTAAAACATGATGTTAGCTGTTGAAAGCAAACAGTCATTTTCTTAAAATGGAAGACTTTATTTTCGATTATTTCCTAAGACCCACTAAAAACCAAAAAATTTCTGAACCGAAAAACTCGAAAATGATTTGAAGCTACCACTGAAAACTATGATATCCACCCAAACTCGGCCGAAAGGACGGTTTCATTTTGGGAGTTAACACCTCCGACACAAATTGTTGAGAAAAGAACATATGATATTGAAACTATTGTGAGTACAACAAACCGATATAAGTAGAAGGGAAAAATATGAACTGAAATAGATGCTCAATCGCCCATCTCTTCACAAAAAAACAACCTACCCATTTTTTTTTTTTAGCCAACAACATCACAACAAAGAAAGTCTTCAACAAATAATTCAGGTGATGGAGGTGACAAAAACCCTCCGCAAGGAAAATTGGAAAAAACACACAAACTTTAGGTAAAAAGAAAAAGGAGTAATTCACAACATGAAGTTCAACACCATGTACCTGAAAGTGAACCTTCTCTTGAATACATGGACTTTGTTCCTGGGAATACAACACGAGAAACCCTCGAGTACTTCCCCACATTTCGTGGATGGTAAACATGGTAAACCATTTGGCCTGATTATGGGGTTAACTCGGTAGGGACATCAAATGAGGCCCTAAATAGGCTCCTGGCCAGGGATTTGACCTTGAAACCACATACGAGCAAACAATGACACTCATCCACTTGAGCTAACCCACTTGGCTCTGTTGAAGATATGGACTTGGAAATTGATATTGAGAATATCCAATTTCCTGATGATGAATAAATATTGCAAGAAACTCAATAGCTCATAGTTGAGTTCACCATTCAAGAAGAAGTATTTTCAAAAGAAGAATCCATCTCTATACATAATGATTTATTTGATAGAACTTCCATAAAGTTGATTTTTGAAAGACTATTCAAAAAATAAAAAGGGAAAATCTTGTGCTGAACTTCACCTTAGTGATTTGCCTCCATCTAGAATTTCCAAGTTTCATAAAGTTACATGGGATTCTTTGGATGTTTCAATAGATGACATGGAAGATGAAAAAATCAGGCTTAAATAAATAATTAAGGAGTTAGAGTCTACTCTAATGCCACCTCTGATACTTTGTACTCATGTTTTCGCAATCAAACCTAGGAAGAGCTCAAACAAAACCCTAGAATCAAGTCTAAGGATAAAAGGAGCATCAAGTCTACTTTTTGCGACCATGCATTATGTCGAAGAAAATATTAAGAAAATAATTTCTCTTAACTTAGAGACTTGGGATTTAGCAAGTAACTTTGTCTCTCTTGGTTCCAAAATTCAAAATTCCAGGGAATAATTACAAGCTAACTTAAAAATGATGAATAATTTTATAAGGATGCACTCTCTACATTTATTATAAATATTTCAGGGATGAATGAACACCAAAGAAAAAATAAATATCTACCCTCTCCAACTCACATCAAGAAATTGAAAGCATGCTGGATGAAAATGATCAATATATTAAGAGAATTGTTAGAAAACCTAAATTCTTTAAGTTGCAAAAAGGGTGAGACATATTCCAAATTGATAGAATTAGACCTTGTGGGCACTACTATTGAAGTACAAGATCCAACTTTAATTTCAAATTCATTGCTTCAAACAAGACAACAATTTGAAGTACATGTAGCGATATTGAAAGGACTATCAACAAAAAAATTCAACAACATGATCGAGTATACAAAACAAGACATTGAAAGTTGGCTCGTTGAGTATATAAATAGAGATGAAGACATCAAAATTACATTACAACAACTTTCAATTGATTATAGAGAATTTGAAGATACAATATTTGATATAAATGTTAAGCAAGTAGTAACCATTGCTCTTTTATGTGATTATATTGAAGATTGGTTAAATCTCTAATCAAGATTACTGAGGAGAAGCAAACAGAAGCAGTTAGCACCAGTCAAGAAACTGTCACTAGACATAATATAAGAGTAGCAATGACCCAAAAATAGGAGGATGGCTACCATCACAGTAAGTTCAAAATTGATGACATGCCTTTATTTCTTGCCTTCAGAAAATCTTCCGATTATATTTTGTTTGTCATAAAGAAGATATAACCAATTTCTGATTGCTCACTCCTTTTTCTTTTCAGGTATTACATTGTTCCCGCTCTGATCCAGTTGTGTTACCTTTCTTTTATATTTCACTTGTTTATTTTCTAGTCCATGGGAGCCTTATCCCAGTCAATCCTTGGACAAATATTTTTTTATTATGTAAATACTATTAAAGACTATCATTTTTGAGAAAATCCCAGAGAACTATTTCAAAGTTAATTTTAATTATATCTTTTAACTCTGATCTGTTGAGTAATAGATATTTGAAATTAACCTATCAATTACTCTTTTTGATTTTAATAGAAAAACTCTTATAAAGTTCTTTCATATATGGGCCATGTGTTTTCTTTTGTTTGATGTGATCAATAGTATTTAAAACTGTGATGGATATGAGAATTACTTAATTGTTTTTTCTATAATCGTTATTTAGTCTTGTACAACATTTTCTGCAAATATTATGAGTGAAGATTCCTAGTCCATTTCTCAAGAATTCTTGATGTATGTATATTATTTAAAATATTTTCATTTATTTGATTGAAAAAGACTTGGATTTTGTTGTTCAACATTATCCTATATTTATATATCATTGTCCCAAGATTTTTAAAGACAAATTTCCAAATAAATTAAAGAGGAGTACCACCTCTATAAAAACGAAGGAGAATTAACATCCTCATGAGGTTGTTTTTTCGATCTTAACCGATTCAAACATCAACAAATTCATGTTTAATGTGAGAAATACTTGTTGATATGACCTTGCAATTCATTCAAACTATGTAGCAATTGAATAATAATTTTGTATACGCTTCTTGAGTCCTTTATCCACTTTTTGTTACTTTCTTGGTAGCTTTGCACTTCCATCTGCAAGCTTTTCATTGTCACAACCCACTCTGCCCTGCCTCCACGTCTAGTGGATCCTAGAATTAATAACTACTTTGGAACTCAGATGAACTATCTAGTTTATAACCTGTGTCATTTGCAATATCAAGTTCTTTCCCTTCCTCTTGTTGTAACTTGTCTCTATTCAAGAGTAGACAACCTACATAATCAATAATTTTTTTTGATAAATCTTCCAACACCTTTGCATAAATGACCAACTTAGTACTGCCATTTTCTTGATCATCCTATCAATAGGCTCTTGACATAACATTTTCTTCTTGTGCTTCCCTTCTCATCACCAATGCCCTATTGTTTAAAACTCAACATCTTTCCCTTACCAAGCTATTACACTTCCGGATGTTCCTATTACATTTGCATAGGAAATATCATGAGAATTTTCACTCTTTCTTAAATGATACTGACATATTTTATGTACCTCTAACATTTGGGAATGTTTTCCCAAAATTTGACATTGTTTGGAAACTTTCACATCGATCAATTGCATGGTTCATGAGGTTTGTTTTCCCTTTTTCTTGTATATTTATAACACCACCAATTTCTTCATAGAATAACCTAAACCTCCCATCACATTCCCTTCTATATTACCTTTCCAATGGTTTTACTTATGCCTTACTTTGATTTTTGAGTTGGAAGTTATGGCCTTCTAAAATAACAATTTCACCCCTTTTTGCACTTGTTTCACTGGTACCAAAAATCTCAAGGGCTAACTTCTGCCTTATGCAGAAGAAAATATGGAGATAACCAAAAATAATTTTATATCAAGTGTTGACAATATTCATGATTTTGAATACACAACAACTCTCATATTTAGGATCTAACACTCGATTCAACTTTTGCATTGATCTAGATTTGAAAATTTGTCCCTTTTGCATTTCCTCTAGACTCAGAACAAAAATGATTATCTCCTAAACAAAGCAACACAAAAAAATCCCTTCACGATAAATTTATTTGGATTGATGAGTAGATAAAAAGTTAAGTAAAGAAAATTTTATGGATAGGTGGTTCGGGGTCCCTTTTCTTCCTCTAAAGTTTTAAAAAATCTCCATAATGCGCCCAAAAATATTGGATTTTCCCCTATTTCGACATTTTCAATCCAAACCCCTTTGAATTTTTCTAGAATCCCAAATGGGTATCTTCATTCCTACTTTTTGAGCCATCTGTAAAATTTTCACCCTTAGTTGGGCCCCGATTACCGAGCATGACCCATATCTTCAAAAGTCACTATTTCACTGTTTTTTTGAAAAATGGAAGAATAATTAACTAGTGGCTCTCACTGGCATTATTGCATCCCTCATCACTACAGACACACACCTTAAATTTCATCTGATTCGAAGTTAAACTGATCCCATTATACCAAAAACAAGTTTTGGGCTCTAGATTTTTTTTTGTTGTATATTATCAGTGCTCTTCTCCTCTTTTCTTCTTTCTCTTCTCTCTTTCTTCGTATTCTTTATTTTCCTTCTTTATTCTTTATCGATGATGATGATATATTCCCCTTGCTGATTTTTCAGCCCCAATAAACACATTATCCGCCAATGTATTGGCACTAGAATGCCTTTTCTTAGCCGATATATCGACAACAAAATGTTTTTTCCTTGTCAATAAGAATCCATCTTTATCGACGAAAAAATAAATTATTTATCATCGACAAAATTCCATCTTCTCACTGGTGTATTGATGATGAATCCTTGTCTTCTCATCAATGTTTCGACGATGAATCCTCATCTTCTCTTAGATGTATCAATGATGAATCCTTTTATTCTTGCAGATGTTTTGACAATGAATCCTCGTCTTCTTATCGACGTTTCAAAGATGAATCTTCATCTTCTCCATGACATTCCGACGATGAATCTTCATCTTATCGCTGGCATTTCTGCCATGAAACTCCATCTTCTCGCTGATGTTTCGATGAAGAAAACACATCTTTATCATCGACGAGAACACATCTTTTTCGTTGGCACACATAAAGCTCTTCCTTTGCTGATGTATCGACGAAGGGTCTTCTTTCTTTTTCGATACACAGTGTATCAACAAGTTGAGCACATTCTATACTTAGCCCATTTTTGCGATTGTTTGAATGTGTGAATGTCATGACTGTCATGAAACCCCCGGATTCAACTCCTTTGACCATATTCAATCCCTCCAAGTTGCATTTGACCCTTAAATCAACCAAGTCGACCTCTGCAACAAGAAATCCCAACACAAAAATAATTTTTGAGGGGTTTTGACCTCGATTTCTTCAGCTAGGTGAAATCAAATTCACCCCCAAACACTTGTGAAACTGACACATATTTTTTTGTTTTTGGCCTCTAAGGTCAAAACCCATTTGCCGAATTCAAAATTTTGACATACCCAAGTAGATTTTTAGTTAAAATATGTTCTGATACCAATTGTAACTTACATCTCCGGTACCAATTGTAAAGAAACTTGCCTGCTAAACCCACTTTAATAAAAAATTTCTTTACCCAATAAAATCAACAACAAGCACAAGCTAATTTATTCATGCATCTAACAACATATATAAAAACCCATGAATGCATGAATTATTAACAAACCCAACAACATTTAAATTAAACATATACACACCATAAATAGTGACACAAATATCACAGAAAACTTATCTTGAATTGCTAATGCAACTGGCTATGTACATGGGACATTCCTCTAGCATAGGATTTTTGTTCCAAATTTCAACAACAAGCCACCCTTGAGCTGAGGCTATGACCCTCTTGGTCGTCCATTCTCCAAAATCAGCAACCCAAAACCCAAGTTCTACTCCAACAACAATTCCACTCCATCATATCTCTTCCCTTCAACCTGCACAACCCAAGGAACGAGATCCCCCTTCTCTTCCACGTACTGCCTCAGGCCTTCCCACTTCCCTCCAGGGCTCTAGTGCAATTAGCTGGCTATAAATCCCATATAAGGGGACTCCACGATCTCTCATCTACTCCAAGAGTGCTCACAACAACCTTCTCAAGGCTATCGAGTAATTTCCTCAACAAGAAATGTCACTTATAGACATACAACCTTCATTATAGGCCTACAACCTCATTTTCAGCATAAAACTTAGCCCAACAATGATTGTCCTCAAGCATAACATTACTGGTGCTCTTTTTCTAGCACTCAACCCTCCTCTTGCTCCTCAAAATGAACATGAAAAACTGACTCAACAATGAACTCGAATTTCCCTTTTCTTCTCATACAAGCTTGACTCACACATTTCCTAGAAAGCGATTGTACTCAAACCATGCTATCAAAAATTGTGTGAGTTGACCTTTCCCACCTACCAATGTTACATCACTTTAATAACTCTTTGATATTTCTAAGGGAATAAACATTATAATGAAATAGATGAATTATTAGGAATGGGTAACCCCTTGGAACCCTCTTTAGCCCCTCTCTTGTGGAATCACAACCCCCCATCATTATCATCCCGCTTGTACCACAAACAACAATATATATATTTTTATTAATAATTTTAATGTACATTTTATATAGCTTGGCCCTTGGCCATATCAATTCATACGTGCTATCTCGCTCAACCATATCGACTCACCAACCTAATTAATATTTTCTCAATTACATTATAATTGCAGTGTTTAGAACTGGGAATATTACAAAATTATTAATAACATAAAATTATTTAAAAAAAATAAAAATTACCTCCTATGTTACATAAATATCCTCCATATTCAGGGTAGTGAGCTCAAAATTTGCATGTTTGGAGTGATGGTGGTTTCACATGTGCCCTTAAATGTGCCAAACAATTGCTCTTGTTATATGCATTAATAAAGGAAAAGAACAAAATTCCTCACAATTCAAAGCCTCAAGGTCCCTTGTTTGCATCTTTTACTCCAATTCTATTTTGTTTTAGTTTCCATTGGGTCCTTGAAAAATAAGGTTCTAACATAGCCCATAATTAATCTTCACGATGGAAAGGGTGTCAATTATCCAGGTGGGTAATTAGAGGTTCAATATTATTACTCAAACTCTTCTCTATCTCATAAATGAAGGAATAACTTAGTCAAAAATCCAAAGCAAGAATGGAAGAGAGAAAGTTTGTTCCTGTTGAGAATGAGAATAACATCGAGGTCCTCCCTACCACATTGGATGATGAGAATCATAAACCTACATCTACAAAGACAGAGATAGAAGACATCCACATAGAAAAATGTTTAGAAAACAATGATAAATGTCTCTAACTCCATGGAAGATATCTATAATTTCATGTGAAGATTACTTAAAATGTTCAATTTCAGTGGCTAAATACACTACCTTCGAAATAATTATTCCTTTATGTGGTAGGCAATGAGGTTGAATTTGTAGTTGAATTTGAGGATGGAGGATCCATTGTTATCATACCTTAGCATTAGGCACAAAGCTTATGTGTTCGACAATAGAGACAATTTTATCTTTATCCCATTGAAGGATCAACAATGGATGACACATAGGAAGTTCACAGAGGAGAGCTAATTTAAATCGAAGAAGGGGGGAAATGGAAAATGACAGTTCAAACCCAGTGTTATGAGGAAAATATCTCTATGGCTATGGGAAAACCACAACAGATGAAATGATACTTGGAAATCAAATCTAATCTCAAGTATCCTATATAAATGAAAATGCTAACAAGAGAAGGCTAGAAGCCTACCTCGCCTGGACATTCAAAGAAGACCACAATTGAGCACAGGACCTATAACATTTCCAGCCACCCATGCCGGGGCATGCTACTCCAAAGAATGCTTTCATTCTCTCTGTAGAACATACTGTAACATACCCAACATCCAACTGAGCTATGCCACATAAAATTTTTGAACTACATGCAATTAAAACATATACACACAGAACCTTTGCAGAACTTCATATATAAAAAGTAAATAGACAAATACATTATTTAAAAGCATGAATTCATACAGAAATAACAGTAAACATAGACATGCAACATATACATGAAATACCCATAATCATACATACAGTTATAATCACGCATAGGATAAACCCATAAAACTGAGCACATAAATAATAATGCAACATGTAAATTTATCACACAATTGACACTTACATTGGTAAGAATATCACCAACTATGTGCAGACCTTCCACGAACCTCCTAGCCTTATAACACACTTCTCATCACTCTCAACAGTGGGTCACCCCCGATTTGGGACTAAACTCCACCCGGGTAAAGGGATTCCTAACTAGGCTAATGGCTCATAGACAACAGGAAATGCTCTGTCACAGGTGCCTATTCAAACTAATATCCTACATTCCCTCATTCCCCACATGCCTGTCCCACCCCAAGAAGTGTGCCCCTTCTCTGCTCAATAGTCCTTTGGCTGCCCCACTTCCTTTTCGGGCTTCAGCAATAGGCCGGACAGGAAGTCTCAGAGCCTTGTAGCTATAGTTTAACACCTTCACGAAAACAATTCCCAGAAATTATCTCACCCAGAGAGAAATTGCTCACGGGCCTGACAACCCGCTTCTTCAGTCCAGCTCCCAAGCTAACCAACTACTCAAAACATGTATGGTTATGGATACAGTTCAGGTACAATGACAGGAAGGTACACAAGATAACTCAATGAGTGTCTGAATGATCATGGAATGGATGAATGGATGAATGACTACTAGAAGGAATGATTGAAAATGAACTAATTCCAAACAATATGTATGCATGTCCCCAACTTGACACTTGTCATGTTGGGAGCTACTTTGGCCCACTTATCCCCATCTTTAGAACTTAGGAATAAAATAATTATCCATACTTTATACTTTAATAAATATTAATATAATATTCCTTTTTGGCTTAAGATCCCTAATTTAGCCCATTTTCCTTAAATTTTAGCCCCCACCCTTTCCCTAACTAGTGGAGTTTAGTCCCCCATACTCTTTTATCATGGTCGGTCTACGCACATTGATGTATTTTATATTAATGATGAGACATATACAAAAATAGGCTCACTATCTTTTAACATCTAGGCTCTCTGGCCTAAATACAAACATAAGCCTCCTAACTTATAATAACTAGATCACCAGCTTATAAAACAAAACATATCGACAAAGGCTCGCTGGCCTTAATATCGCATGCACTTAAGATGATGCGCACAGTATCCTGGAATGTGAACACTTCATCATTTTACTGTGCAATACATGCGTGCACTATGCCATGAAAGGTGCATACAAAAAATGATATCAAACAACTCACCAGCTCAAGTACATTTTCATTTTACACTTACAATTGGGTTTGGCCTAGGGATATTATAATCCCCTCCCCTTATTTATGCACTGTCCTCAGTGCATTAAGTACACACATATCCAACAAAATTTCAAACATCCTAAAAAAGATGCGAGTATTATGCCCGCATTGCATCCTCATTCTCCCAAGTAGCATCCTCAGGACCGTACTAGTTCCATTGGACCTTTACAAGACCTATGGCTCAATTCCGGAGCTATTTGATTTTTCGGTCCATAATGCGGACTTGATACACTTGGAAAGCGCCTTCTTTCTCCACCTGAATCACATTCCAATCAATAACATGATTAAAATTAGGTATATATTTCTTGAGCAATGATACATGTAATACATTATGAACAGACATAGATGCAGACAATGCAATCATATAAGCTACTGGACCAATCCTCGCTAGGATTTCAAATGACCCACAATAGCGAGCTGCCAACTTTGAACAATTTCCCAACTTCAGGGAACTTCTGTTGGATTTCACTTTCAAGAATACATGGTCTCCAACTTTAAATTCCCTGTGAGTTCTGCCCTTATCAACATAGATTTTCTGCCTATCTTGGGAAGCCTTTAAATTTTGTTTTATTTTCAACATTTTCTCCTCCATTTCCCTAAGTAAATCTGGCCCAACCACTACTTTATTTGCTGGGTTATCCCAACTTACCGGTGTGTTGCACTTTCTTCCATAAAGTGCCTCAAATGGGCTCATCATTAGAGATGTTTGGTACCCATTGTTATAAAAAAACTCTACTAAGTGTAGGTAGTCTTCCCATTTTGATGGTTTATCCATCACATACATCTTCAACATATTCTCAATCACTTGATTCACCCTCTCTGTTTGTTGATCTGATTCTGGATGATAAGCTGTGCTAAAATTCAAATTTGTCCCAAATCCATTAAATAATCCCTTCCAAACATTTGAGGTAAATTTTGGATCTCCGTTAGACATAATTGTCTTGGGTATGCCATGTAATCGAACAATTTCTCTCATATAAATATCAACAATGTTGGTTGCCTTGTGAGTGAGCTTAACTAGAATAAAATGGGCAACTTTAGTAAGCTTATCCACCACTACCATGATATAATCATGTTGCTTGTTTGTTCTGGGCAGTTTGGTGATGAAATCCATTGTTACAACTTCCCATTTCCACTCAGGAATGGGTAATGGCTGTAGAAAACCTGATGGGTGTCTATGCTCAACCTTTACCTTTTGACATTCCAAACATTTGGCAATAAATTGAACAACTTATTTCTTCATGCCTGGCCAACAATATTGGCTCTTGACAGCTGCAATAGTTTTCTGATAACTTGGGTGCCCATCATAAGGTACATTATGCATTTCTCTCAATATCAGATTTTTCAATTCATGGGAATTTGGTACATAAATTATTCTCCTGTACATGATAATTTCATCATTATCTAGCTTGTATTCTTCAATTTTCTCTTGCAATTTACCTTGTTGTAATTTTACCACTAATTCCTTGTATTGAAAATCTAATTTGGCAGCCTCTATAATTCTTTCTTTCAAATCTGATTGGTACATGCTAATGGATGTAGCATTCAATTCATGCACTCTTTTGCTGAGTGCATCAACCACTTTGTTCTCTTTCCCCTTGATATGCTTTATATCAAAGTCATATTCGCTGAGAAATTCTAACCATCTGCTTTGCCTAGCATTTAGAGTTGGCTGATCAAATAGATATTCCAGAACACTATGGTCTATTCTTAGCTCAAACATTTTCCCCATGAGGTAGTGTCTCCATTTCCTCAATGCGTGCATTATGGCTGCCAAATCCAAATAATGAGTGGCATAATGTGTTTCATGCTCCTTCAACTTCCTTGATTCATAACATATAACAAACCCATTTTGACTAAGGACTCCACCAAGTCCTTGTTTACATGCATCTGTGCATACAATGAAGTCTTCATTTGGGTCTGCAATCCTTAGTATTGGAGAAATTGTCAATAATTGTTTCAAGTGTTGGAAACTCTTTTCACAATCCAATGTCCACTGAAACTTCACACCCTT
>CBVK0102633292.1:16611-28470 GCA_900067695.1 Picea abies
TCACAATCCAATGTCCACTGAAACTTCACACCCTTTCTTTGCAAGGAAGTGATTGGGTGTGCAATCTTTGAAAATCCTTCAATAAATCTCTTATAGTAGGTTGCAACATCCATGAATGATCTGATCTCTGTCACATTCTTTGGCACTGACCATTCTCTAATGGCTTCTATTTTCTCAGGATCCACTGCTATCCCATCCTTTGAAATGATATGTCCCAAATAATGAATTTGCTTCTGATAAAATGAGCACTTGCTCAATTTGGCATACAACTGATGCTCCATTAACAATTGAAACACCATCCTCAAATGATGCTCATGCTCTTCTTTTGATTTAGAATATATAACTATGTCATCCAAAAAGACAATGACAAACTTGTCTAAATATTCTCGGAAAACACCATTCATTAAGCACATGAAAACAACTGGTGCATTTAACAACCCAAATGGTGCCACTGTGAACTCATAATGACCATACCTTGTCTTGAAGGCGGTCTCGCTAATATCTTCCTCTTGAATTCTTACTTGATGGTATCCTAACCTGAGATCTATATTTGAAAATATTTTTGCATCTTTCAGTTGATCAAAGAGATCGTCAATCCTTGACAGAGGATACTTGTTCTTTATAGTCACTTTATTCAGCTGTCTGAAATCAATACGCAATATTAATGTCCCATCTTTCTTCTTCATGAACAACATTGGGGCACCCCAAGGTGACACACTTGGGCGTATATAAGACTTCTTCATAAGTTCTTCAAGTTGCATTTGTAACTCCCTCAATTATGATGTACTCATTCTGTAAGGAGTCTTCGACACTGGAGCTGCTCCAGACATTAAATTTATAGAGAAATCAATATCTTTTTTTGGGGGTAGTCCTGGTACCTCCTTGAACACATCTTCAAAATCTTCCAGGATTGCATGATCCTCCAAATTTAGCACCTTATCTTTAGGTGTCTCTTCCATATGAGCTGCAAATATTTGACACCCTTTTCTATAACATTTCTTCAGCTGCAATGTTGAAATTTCTTTGATGGTTACTACCTTGGGAATTCCATGCACTTTCGTTAGGTTCCCTTCCTCATCCAAGCAAGTAAATTCCTTGTTATGATAGTATAGGATAGCATGATGTTGGTCCAACCAATCCATGCCAATTAGACAGTCATAGGAACCTAAAGGCAATATGTTCAAATCTGCTCTGGTGTTCAGTCCATTCATGTCCATAAGACATGACTCAACCATCTCATTAACTTTTCTATTGGCTCCAGTAGCCAACTGCACCAACCATGATTTTCCATTCTTGCTTCTTGGCAAATGAAAAATTTCCACCATCTTAGGATCTATATAACTATGAATAGATCCTGAATCAATTAAAATAGCAATGGTTTGGTTGTTGATCATATAAACATTTAGCTCACCTTATGGTCTCCTCCAATGTCTTGGGATCATTGCATACTTGCATCTTTGGCCTAATGTCGGTTCCATGTTTCTCTCAACTGAACCATATGAAGCATGCCTTATACTTAAGCCCTGTAGCACTTTGCCTCTGCATCTTGGCACCTTGGCCCACAGAGGATTTTTCCCGAGTGTCTTTTTCCTTCATATGTCCCTTTTCTCTGAGCATCCATGTGTTCCTTGTGCTTGTAACTAGTATGTCTGCGACACTCAATCCTCCTTTGTAACATAGCATTCTTTTATTCTTTTTCAAGCTTTCCAAAATTATTGAAAAAGACAAAAAAATCAAATATACCCCAAAAAGAGGAAGGGAAAAGTATTTTCTTTTTATTGGCAACACAATGAGTCTCCCTTCGACAAAGCACATCCTTTCGTTTGTTCATTAATCCCTGAGATTTAATATGACCTTAGGAAGATGTTTCTCGCTACATAGAGTCGTGCCCTCCTCTGTTTGGTTATTCTTCCAAACATATGGAGAGTTTGTGTTGCCTCCTACATCACAAACTTATGTCAACTTCATGCTTCCTGAGTCTCATCATTTATCGTGCTATTGTCCAAGGGAAGTTTTTACCAAGCTTGAGTCAACTGCTTTGTAGTTTTGTCTCTTTCCCTCATGCTTGGCCATCCCAAAAGTCAAATCAAGTCTTTGTTCGAAATCCATGAAGCCCTCAACCTGATCATCAAAATCTTCTAGTCCATTCCTGACAAGCCATCGAAGACCTCTAGGTAGTGAATTTGTACACTCAAATTACACTCCTACCCGAGTTGTGAAGATTTTGAAGCTGTTTCTCGAGCTCTGAAGGCCTCATCTCTAGCCATCAGGCCTTTTTCGCTTCTTGAAGATGGATACTATACATGTATATATTTTTGATTTTGAGATGTAGATCCACCGTGTATTGCTCGCGGATACACTTTATATAGTTATATGACATGGATATACAGTGTATTTGATTGGTAGCCATGATTTTATTTCGAGCATGGGTATGCTCACCTCGGTGAGACAATTGTTATTTTGCAGATGGCACCTCCTGAATTTTGGTCCCTAGGCTCACTTATTTCATATTTTGGCGAAGATTGATAATGTATTTCTGCCATCAGATGCTCTTCTTATTATTATTCTTATTTTTCCTTTTCATACTTTCTCCTTTTATAAAAGATAAGGAGTTCTCAATTCTATTCCTCTTGACTAAGACACTAAATACTAAAAGTAAGAGTTATTACAAGGATTCTAAAACAAATAGATAATAGTACAAGCTCCAACTCTAAAAGACAAGTTCCTCCTCTGATCCGAAAGATCCCATATATCCTAGTTTCTATTCAATACATAAAGCTATTGACCTCACACATTAGGGGGCATATGTTATAACCCTAATTTGCACCAGATATGCTTACCTGACACCGGGCCATCTCATGTTACATCTTTTTCCAAGACACTACTAAAAAATCCTTCTTAAAAACACCATTTTTTAAGGCACACACGCCCTACTCCACTATTGCATGCGTGTATACGCTGGCTGTCCCACTACAACCTGTGTATACCTACAAAAGCACGAAAAATGGATAGTTGCAGATGAAACTCATAGTTTTGGGTAAGTTATATAAACCATTTGACCGCCCATATATGATCACTCGACCAAATACCTAGCCCTTTATAGCCTATAAAAGAAGGGGCAGGGGTCCCATTTGGAAAGAGGAAAATAATTGTAAAGAAACTCTACCCGATGTTAGGACCACACAATGTACCCTTTTTGCCTATACTTTTTTCCATTATTATACCCTTGATCACCTATATTTAGACTCATATTATCACTTCATCTGATCATTCCAAGGTATACAACGTCCTTTCTCATTACTATACGTTTAATCTGTTTTGCATGATATTTTACATCACTCTCATACTTAACTATTGATTAGAAGTGCATAAGTGTCCATAACTGCAGATTAGCATTTGAGGCCTGTGCTGAAACACAGAACTGTCCAAGGTCGCTGTTGTTGAACTGTGCTGAAACATGGAGCTGCTACACAGTCCAGGACGTAGATGATGAAACACGAAGCCGTTACACAGTCTGAGGCCCTGGTGCTGTAACACAGAATTTTCATACAGTCCGGAGTCGCAGAGGATGAGACACAGAGCTGCTACAAAGCTTAGAACTGCAGATTCTAAAACACAGAGGAGACCGCCAGAACCAACGATGCTGAAACGCAAGCCGTTACAGTTAGCGGTCAAGGCCGACACAGTCAAGAGTGAAATTCACGTGGCTGAAACAACCCGTGAATTGCGATGCTGAAACAACATCAACAGCGATGAGAAGGAGCTGTTACACCAACCGTAACATCAATACCTCGTTCAACTCCTGTAACAACATTCAGTTGCGTAAGAATAGGACATCCTATGCTGATTTAGAAAGAATATCCGATTTAGGATAGGATTAAGATATGCTTTGTAATGATTGTATTGAAGGGATTTCCTCTTTAAATAAGAAGAAATCACCATTCGAGATATCCAAGTTTTGATGTATTGAAGCAACTCCAGAGAGACGGGACATATTCTATTCTTTCAATCTGTAATGTGATATTTCGACAGATGAATATAAGACTGCTTTGAGTATCCTTCTCTAGCTCTTCATCCAGGGGAATCTTGTGAGAAGGGAGGGCCCACCTTCTTCACAAGATTCACCCATTAGTTAGAAGTGTGTTAGTATAATTTCTATTCATGCTTTGTTTAACTGTCGTTTGCTGAAACACTGTTTTTAATGGATTCCGCTTTGCTGAAACACTACTGACTCTAGCTATTGAATGAAATTTGTAATTATTTTTATCAGCAATCTTGTGTGATGATTTTATGAGGCTAGCTAGAGGTTTGGGTAAAGTTTCCTGCTCAGACAGAAAGGGATCGGAATATCATACCCTCTGTAGAATTCATTTACTGCTGCAAGTGTGCTAGCCAGAGATTCGGTTAAAGGGTCCCTGCTCAGACAGGAAGGGATCCAATTACCTCAACTTCTATAGATTTCATTTACCTCTGCAAGTGTGTTAGCCAGAGGTTCGGTTAAAGGGTTCCTGCTCAGATAGGAGGGGATCCAAATACCTGAACTTCTGTAGATTTCATTTACTTCTGCAAGTGTGCTAGCCAGGGATTTGGTTAAAGGGTTCCTGCTCAGACAGGAAGGGACCGCGACACCTTGTCTTCTGTAGAATTTATTTACCTCTGCATGTTAGCCAGAAACTGGGTTAGGGATCCCTGCTCAGAAAGGAAGGAATCAGACTGCCCTGTTCTCTGTAGACCTCAACCTCACAAGTGTGCTAAAACAGAAATAAGGCTCAAGGCTCCTGCTCAGAAAGAAAGGAACTAGATGGCTTTATTCTCTGTTAGATAGAGTTCATTGTTTTCTGCATTATTGTTTCCATGAAAAGAGTGTTAGTGCTGAAGTCTCTATTTGAGAGTAAGGGTCCTGTTCTCTGATTGAAAAATAATTGTTCTTTCCCATTGCAGTGTTATCTTAATGTAATCCAGGATTCTTAGATTGAACTTTAAAGAATTGCAATAGGGGAATTGCTTTCCTGTGATTTAATTCAGAGCTTCAGTTCATTCAAGCAAGTATAGATTGTATAAATTTATTTACTACAACACTAAGTTTCTTTTGGAATTGAGCATATACAATGCGTGGCTATCTTTGAAATAAAAGACTTCCCTAGGTTGATAATTTATGTATCACATGATTGTTTAAATCAATTCAGCAATTATAGTGACTAACATTTTGGCGCCGTTGCCGGGGAAGATAGCTATAGATTTCAAGAGCACTTGTGATTTCTTTTCTTTAGATAAAAAGAATGCATGAAAGACACCAAAGACACTAACCCTACAGGTGGCAAGGGAAAAGGAAAAGGAGGAAGAAAGACTTTCATTGACGATATTACATCCAAGTCTGAATCTGCTGCCCAACGACCAAATCTTCAAAAACAAAATTCCCAGCCCTCATTTCGAGCATTTTTTGGAATAGGAAAAGAAGTTTGGAGTCCGGAGACAGTTCAGAAGCTAGGAGGATACATTGAGGACAGAGAAAGTGTGGCAGGAGAACAGACAGAGGAAAACATGGATGAGTTCAATGAGCAATTGCATCATGAAGAATAGGTAGATCCCGAAGGAGAGGTAAAAGATGAAAATTCTTTTTCTACATTAGGATTTCCTATTGGTGATCTCCCTAGAGGAGTAGCCCCCATGAAAAATATCCCACTCTCAGCACTACCAAATTTTCATGGGTTATCTTCAGAGGATCCTGATGAATTTTTGTTTGAATTTGATATACTATGTAGAAGTTATGATTATGTTTCTAATGCTCAGAAATTGAAGTTATTCCAAGCAACACTAAAAGGGAATGCACTAAGATGGTTTATGAACCTTGGAGGCCACGTAATCACAACTTGGGACCAAATGAAGTAGAAATTTCTGAACAAGTACCAGGACTACTGCAGAACGAGAGAAAAAAGGGAGGAGCTATTTAAAATGATGCAAAAAGAAGACGAGAATCTAGAGGACTTTGTAGAGAGGCTTCAATACAATCTGCAAAGATCCAGTCATCCCAATGTAAGTAAGGATATCCTCAAAACTATTTTATTAAAAGGGGTAAGGGATGACTCTCTGGATATGCTGAACATGCTTGGAAAAGGGGACATATCCAAGGAATCATATGATGAAATTGTCAATTTATGCAAAAGATGTTCAAGGGGAGCTGCAAGAAACAGATTGAACAACAGGGACACTACATTTTCAAGAGTCCAGAAATCAGCTAGTGGGGGAGCAACAAGAGAAGAGACAGGTAATCTACTTGAATATTTTAAAACCGAAATGCTGAGCTCTTTTGCCTCACAGATGGATACCTTGAAGATCAAGAAAAAGCAAGCAGAAGCAGAAGAAACCTTGTCTATCTTTTGTCCTCAATGCAGAGATAAGCACCCAAAAAGAGAATGTCCACTGGACATGAAACCTATCTGCACTATTTGTGACAAAGATCATGATACCCAAAATTGTCCATCTTTACCACGGATTAAAGCAGCATTGCAACCAACGGATGAAGAAGATGAAGCTGTCTATCTAATGACGCAAAGAAGACAATGGAAACCAAGGGGACAAGGTATGAACTCTAACATGCCATTTAATCGTTGGAATAATTACTCTGCTTATAATCAAATGAGTTACCCCCCCTTCAATCAGATGCAATATACTAATCAAATAAACTACCCATCCATGCAACAAACTTACCCACCCATGCAGCAAACGTACCCACCCATGCAGCAAAATAACCCACCCTTTGTTGACCCCTCAATGTGGACCTCTTGGCCCCCACAACAACAACAGCCATATCAGAACCAGTGGAATCAAAATTGGAGAGGACAAAAAGCCCCCTTTTAAAATCAATTACCTCAACTCCCACAACCACTCTCCTTACCAACAGGTACTCCTCCAATTAACCAAACAATAAGACCCCAGCTACCTGTACAACCTAACTCCAACCCGAATAATAAAGCTGTCCAGTGCATTGATATTTATAATCAGCCCACACTTTCCCTTCTCCCTGCACAATGCAATGATATTCATCTTCGATCAGGGAGAATAGTGGAACCTACCATAGCTGATGTTACCTCTCCTGACAAAGAGGAAACACAAGAACATGATGTACCCGAAAAGGTACAATCATCCTCTCACAATGCTGCTGAAACAACACCACCACCATTTCCTGAGCATCTAGCCTTAACTAAAACGCTTGAACCACCAGCCTTTAATCTTTTAGGGGAATTACAGAATTTATATGTTAAAATTCCCCTCTTACAAGCACTCTGTGACGTACCTATCTATGCTAGGACAATGAGAGATATCTGCGTTAAAAAGCCTGGTAGGAAAACCAAAGATCCCCTTACAATCCATGTTATGGGAGATCTGTCTGCATTAATGATAGGCAAGACTCCCCCAGTCAAATATGGCGATCTTGGCCACCCTACTGTCACTGTACAAGTTGGAAAAACCATAATCCCTCGTGTCCTAGTAGACCTTGGTGCAGCAATCAATATCATGACTTTAGAAACTTTAAAACTGCTACAATTACAAGATGAAGTCAGAGAAACCCCTACTATCCTAGAGTTGGCTGATCGATCCACAATTAAACTAGAAGGTGTCATTGAGGACCTCAGTATCTCTGTGGAATATTGGAATTACCCAGTTGATTTTACAGTGTTGCAACCCAAAACAAAGCTGGGGGGCCACCCTCTGATTCTCGGTAGACCTTGGTTAGCCACAACAGATGCTTTTATCAGCTGTAGATCAGGGTCAATGACAATTTCAAACGGTTATGAAACAAAGTAGCTTACCCTCTATCCTCATGCCACACCCCTGCCTAATAATGATAATTCTGTATGGGTCGATTTTGAGGATCAACCAACCCAACCTCTTCTGACTATCGGACAAGCTTTAAGCCTGAAAGACTCTACTGAGGATGAACTTATAAATAATTTTATTTGCGAGCCATCCTCTGTTACCCCAGAAATTCATAATCAATTAACTACATTATTAGAGTCTGATAACCATGAAAATCTTGAGTCAGGAAGCCCACCTCAAACGCCTAAAACCATCTCCTCCAAAAGTGTACCAATTGAAATTGAACCTGGCAAAACATTAAATATAAACCCTCATTTGACAGATGCTGAAACACAACAGTTAACGAAGTTACTTCAGGAAAATAAAGAGGCATTCGCATGGGATTACACAGACATGAAAGGAATTTCGCCCGAATTATGCACTCATAGAATATATATTAAGGAAGATTGTCGACCAATCTGTCAACCCCAACGACGAATGAACCCAAACTTAAAAGAAATCCTGAAGGAAGAACTTCAAAAATTACTTAATGCAGGGTTTATTTATCCTATATCAGACAGTGAATGGGTGTTCCCATTGGTAATAGTTCCCAAAAAGAATGGGAAATGGAGAGAGTGTGTAGATTACAGAGCTTTAAATAAAGCCACTCAGAAAGACCACTTTCCACTGCCATTCATTGATCAAGTCTTAGATAGTTTGTCAGGGAAGAAATTTTTCTCTTTCTTAGATGGTTTCAGTGGGTACAACCAGATTAAAATTGCACCTCAATATCAAGATAAAACCACCTTCACCAGCCCTTGGGGAACCTTTGCTTACAGAGTCCTTCCATTTGGACTATGTAATGCACCAGCAACCTTCCAAAGGGCAATTTTAGGAATTTTCTCTGATATGATTAATGACTCTATGGAAATATTTATGGATGACTTTATCCCTTATGGTGTTTATTTTTAGGAAGCACTGGAAAACCTTGAGAAGGTACTTAAACGATGCATACAAGCCCAACTCTCCTTAAGCACAGAAAAATGCCATATGATGATGAATGAAGGGATAGTGCTTGGAAATTTCATCTCATCTCAAGGAATCCAGGCAGACCCATCCAAAATACAATTCATTAAGGATCTTCTTACTCCTAAAACCCAAACAGAGGTAAGAAGATTTCTAGGACATGCTGGATACTACAAAAGATTTATCAAGAACTTTTCCAAAATAGCCTCCCCCCTATTTGTTTTACTGATGAAAAATGTTGAATTTAAATGGACTAAATTCTGTCAAGAAGCATTTAGTACACTTAAACATTAGTTATCTACAGCTCCTATCCTTCGAGGACCTGATTGGACACTCCCCTTTCATATATCCTCCGATGCTTTAGACACTGCTATAGGAGCTGTCTTGGGACAGGAAGAAGATCACCTCCCTTATGCTATATATTTCAATAGCAAGAATATGTCCCCTGCTGAACTCAATTATACAGTCACATAGAAGGAATTTCTAGCAGTTATTTATGCAATTAATAAATTTAGACATTACATTACTGTCTATTCTACTTTTGTCCATACTGATCACTCAGCTATCAAGTACTTAATGAATAAACCTATTACAAATGCTAGAGTCACCAAATGGCTGTTATTATTGCAAGAATTCGATATCACAATTGTAGATAGACCAGGAAAAGAGAATGTAGTTGCTGATTTCCTTTCTCGATTGACACTTAATGATGATAACCCAGTGGATGATTCCTTTCCTGATGAATATTTATTTGCAGTTTCTGCTCACTCACTCACCTTGGTATGCAGATATTGCTAATTATTTAGTTGCAGGGAAGTTGCCATCACACCTATCCTACCGAGAGAAGAACAATATTGTTCACCAAAGTGCTCGGTATAGTTGGATAAGTGGATACCTTTTCCATATAGGAGCTGATCAAGAAATCCGAAGGTGTGTTCAAGAAGATGAGGTGTATGATATATTGAAAGCTTGTCATGATGGCCCCTATGGAGGGCATTTTGCAGACAAAAGAACAACACACAAAATTCTAAGAATGGGGTACTATTGGCCTTCAATCTTCAAATATGCAAGGAAATATGTCAAGGCCTGTGATAGCTGCCAAAGAGTAGGCCAACCTAATCATAGAGATGAAATGACATTAAACCCTCAGGTAGTACTTGAACCATTTGAAAGATGGGCCTTAGATTTCATAGGACCCATCAACCCTCCATCCAATCAAAAAGTTTATATACTGGTCTACACAGACTACATGACTAAATGGGTGGAAGCCAAGGCACTCCACAGAGAAACTGAAGAAGCAGTTATAAAATTCTTATTCACAGACATCTTCACCAGATTTGGAATGCCAAGGGAATTAGTTACAGATGGAGGAACTCCTTTCTCTTCTCATGGGTTCAAAGCCACCCTTCAGAAATATCATATTCAACAGAGAATGACTACATCATACCACCCCCAAGCCAATGGACAGGTGGAAAGTACAAACAAAGTAATAGAAGCCATTCTCACAAAAACAGTGAAGGAGAGTAGAAAGGATTGGTCCTACAGGCTCCTTGAAGCACTATGGGCCTACAGAGATGTTAGGAACACACAATGTACCCTTTTTGCCCATACTTTTTTCCATTATTATACCCTTGATCACCTGTATTTAGACTCATATTATCACTTCATCTGATCATTCCAAGGTATACAACGTCCTTTCTCATTACTATACGTTTAATCTATTTTGCATGATATTTTACATCACTCTCGTACTTAACTATTGATTAGAAGTGCATAAGTGTCCATAACTGCAGATTAGCATTTGAGGCCTGTGCTGAGACACAGAACTGTCCAAGGTTGTTATCGCTGAACTGTGCTGAAACACGGAGCTGCTACACAGTCCAGGACGTAGATGCTGAAACACGAAGCCGTTACACAGTCCGAGGCCCTGGTGCTGTAACAAAGAACTGTCATACAGTCCGGAGTCACAGAGGCTGAGACACAGAGCTGCTACAAAGCTTAGAACTGCAGATGCTGAAACACAGAGGAGACCGCCAGAACCAACGATGCTGAAACACAAGCCGTTACAGTTAGCGGTCAAGGCCGACACAGTCAAGAGCGCAATTCATGTGGCTGAAACAACCTGTGAATTGTGATGCTGAAATAGCATCAACAACGATGAGAAGGAGCTGTTACACCAGCCGTAACAACAATACCTCATTCAGCTCCTGTAACAACATTCGGTTGTGTAAGAATAGGACATCCTATGCTGATTTAGAAAGAATATCCGATTTAGGATAGGATTCAGATATTATTTGTAATGATTGTATCGAAGGTATTTCCTCTTTAAATCAGAGGAAATCACCATTCGAGATATCCAAGTTTTGATGTATTGAAGCAACTCCAGAGAGACGGGACTTATTCTATTCTTTCAATCTGTAATGTGATATTTCGACAGATGAATATAAGACTGCTTTGAGTATCCTTCTCTAGCTCTTCGTCCAGGGGAATCTTGTGAGAATGGAGGGCCCACCTTCTTCACAAGATTCACCCATTAGTTAGAAGTGTGTTAGTATAATTTCTATTCATGCTTTGTTTAACTGTCGTTTGCTAAAACACTGTTTTTAATGGATTCCGCTTTGCTGAAACACTACTGACTCTAGCTATTGAATGAAATTTGTAATTCTTTTTATCAACAATATTGTGTGATGATTTTATGAGGCTAGCCAGAGGTTTGGGTAAAGGTTCCTGCTCAGACAGAAAGGGATCGGAATATCATACCCTCTGTAGAATTCATTTACTGCTGCAAGTGTGCTAGCCATAGGTTCGGTTAAAGGGTCCCTGCTCAGACAGGAAGGGATCCAATTACCTCAACTTCTGTAGATTTCATTTACCTCTGCAAGTGTGTTAGCCAGAGGTTCGGTTAAAGGGTTCCTTCTCAGACAGGAGGGGATCCAAATACCTCAAATTCTATAGATTTCATTTACTTCTGCAAGTGTGCTAGCCAGGGATTTGGTTAAAGGGTTCCTGTTCAGATAGGAAGGGACCGCGACACCT
>CBVK0102633354.1:0-16736 GCA_900067695.1 Picea abies
CTATGGTTGGGTGACAATATTGTTATATTTTCTATGGTGAAATGAGCACATCCCTTTATTTCTAATAGGAAACATATCATGACCATTGGATTACCTAAATACAAATGCATACTAAAGAAACACACTTTTACCTAATGACACATTAGACCAAGTTGATCTTAACTAAATTTTAAGTGTCAAAATATCCTAACATCTTTCTATTGGGCCACTAATGCTTTGTTGGATGTACCTGCAGTGATGATCAATCCAAGTTGCACAATATTATCTTGCTCTTGAATTAGAGAATAACAAAAAAACTCAAGAGAGGTCTCTTTATAAACACTCCATAGAGATTTTTTAGTTGCATAAAAGATAGATACATAAACAAAATATGCACTACCAATCTTGGAAAGAATAGCATATATGCATTGATCTTCATTCAAATCTAGTTGGCACTCAATACACAAAATTCTAAGTGTTTTGAATTTAGATAAGTAATGTTCAATGCCAGAAAAAAAATTTGGACTTAAATTCATTGACTAATTCTCCAACTGGTGAGTTTGAATAATATTGTGTTTACCAAACACAACTTCAAGTTTTTGCCAAGCTTTTTTTTGAGGCATTAATTTCTTTAACGTGAAACATTAAATCAAGAGAGGTTGATATTCTGATTATTCCAAGGGATTCATCATTCCTATTAATCCATTTAGCATACTTTTCATCATCAATGGGTTCTTTTTATTTTCCCAAGGTAATATGGTACAATCTTTTTCTTCGTAATAAATCCTCCATATCAGATTTCCGTTGGAAGTAGTTCGTACTAGTAAAAAAAATATCACTGGGAGAAGACATATTAAATATGTAGATAATATGGATTTAAAATATGAAACAAATGGTCTGGATGGAAATCTATTGGAAAAATAGGTTGCTAAAAACAACAACATTGAAAACGGAGTTTGGATGTGAAATTTATGCCCTTTTGAAAAAAGGAATAAACAATGACCAAAGAGCCATGTGGTAGGTAGAAGTTGGTTCATGTGGTGATACCCCTCCTTCTAATAACCTCACTTTTACAATTGTTGGATTACTGAGAGGGGGGTGAATCAGTAATGAGAAATCTATACCACTTATTAATCCTTTTAACCACAATGTATATTCCTTTAACTTATACCACTTATTAATCCTTTTAACCACAATGTATATTCCTTTAACTTATTCAATAATGTTCATCATTTCATCAATAATATGTTATTTCATCATATAATATTAACATCCATCAGTGCATAATAAATAATAACAGACACATCCACACAATGCACAGTACACCAATATTTTATGTGGAAACCCAATGTAGGAGAAAACCACAAAATGATTTTCTTATATGTCTTTAAGAATTACATTCAAGGAAGCACCAACTTGCAATTCTCTGGCTCCAACCAGAAGGAGGCTCCAACCCCCTGTGTTCGTCTCCAACTGAAAGGTGGCTAAAACTACCCAATTCTCTGGATCCAACCACTTAATTCTTAGGCTCCAACCAGAAGGAAGCTCCAACTCCCTAGTTCTCGGGCTGCAACCGAAAGGTGGCTCCAACCACCTATCCTTTCCCAATCCTATCTCCCTGAAATATAAGTGCCAAATGTAGAAAACCTGTCACTATCACTAAATGAACCACTGCCACTTTCACTCTGTCACTATCAACCTTTAACAACCTGTACCAAGAACCTGTAGCAATACCTATACCAAAAACCTATAAGCAACAACTTGTATCAATACCTATACCAACAACCTGTAACAAAAATTTGTAATGAAAAATCTATGTCAATAACCTGTCATAATAATCTCATCAACCAATCATGTAGACCAACAACTAGTACAACATGTACCATCACAAGTGACTCCACCATGCACATTGACGTAGCACCCCCTGCCTCAGCAGGTTTTGCGTGACCTCCCGGTCTTAGGATCATTCCTTATCTTCCCCTTGAGTCGAATTGACTCTTTGATTTCTTGCAGAAACATCTAACACACACTAGTGTGCATCCACAAGTCCTTATGAATTACACCTGTGCAAACAAGCACTAAGCACCAACTCTCTCCCTCATGATTGCAGATATGACCACAACCTTTATTGAAATGGGTGTTTCAGCTTTCATGACTTCACGATTCCAGATGTGATCCCCCTTGACTCAAAAATCACCGAAACCTGAAAATGCCAATGGGAATTTGATTCCTTCCTTGAATTTTCTCTGATGTAACCTCTGACTATGAGATGGGGCCCAGTCTTTTTAGCATGTAGGATTTCACGTATCGACATTTTGTGATGAAACAAATCCTTTCGCTAACTTCTGAAACCATGAAAACCACTTTCCATAGATCAATGAATCTCCATTACTCGTGGTCTTACGACCCTAGTTCTATTGGGACTTCGTGAATCGGGAGTTTGTGACTCTCAACTCTGGGTCACAGCTTCCTCCACTTCTTGAATTTCGAAACGGTGAAATTCAAGGACGTGAGATCAATGACCCTTGTTGATTCGAATCGAATGGCCACTATTCCTCTTGAGCTTATGATTGATGAGAAACACTCAGCATTAACATATCCACTGGCCTATGAGATCCAACAGTCCATGACAAATCGACACTTCTCCTTGAAGCGACTCCACCATCTGTTCCATCTTTCAATATTCCTTAGCTGAACACTCTAGCGTCAACTCTTCTGAGCTTCCCCCCTTGAGTAACTTCAACACTCACCTTCCCTTGAACTCTTCAAGGTTATTTCCCTCTTGAGATTTTTGTCGTAACCTTGGGGGTTTTCTTAGGGCTCTTGCATGCACTCCTTGTGGCATTCACAAATAACCTCTAGTTATTTGATCCTTTGACTCTGTGCACTCCTTGAAACAACAGTCCTTCAACCTTCCTCCTCTTTTGGAAAAGTCTACGATTCCCACTTGCCTGCACACACCTTACATGACATTGTGCTATCCTACACTGCTACTAGTATGAGAACAATGATATCCCTCCTAATATTTCCGAGATAAAACTCAGACCCTCGTCAACACACCCCTTGCAGATGTTCACTACACTCTTTGCAAGATTTCTCAGGAAGAGAAACAATTGAAACTCATTCTTCTCTCCTAACATATTTCATATATTCAACATGAAATCAAGAGAATTCATACACACACAACATTGAAATAAATGCATAACAGAGAAACAAAACACTGTAAACATACCATTCAACAGATGTAAATAGTAAACATAATAACACCATGAAATTGAGTTAAAGCATTTATATATAAACTCAAGTGTTCCTGTACATGGATTCTTCTCTGTGTTCTTTCTCTCTACAGCTCTACAGCTTAATCAAATCATGCAATGATACAAGCAAGGGTGTTTTTCTATCCATTTTCCCTCCTATAGCTCTAACTATCTAATCATAATTAAAAACTACAACTACTTTTCATAAATTACAATAAATGCCTCTTTATCCGTTAGATGTGAGCAACACTCAAGATCTGTTTACAATATCCAAAACATAAATGTAAATATGTCTCATACTATTACATTAATGTCTCTTTATTTAAACAAAAAAAAATTCAAAATGTGCGCTAGTGCATATCCAACTGTCTTTCTCTTTGCACTTGCTTTCCTGGCATGCTTACGATGCTCCTACATCATACTCCCTTGGCTGAAAAATTTCATGAACTCGTGCACTATCTGTTCATGTTTCTGGATGTCTGCTTCACTTTCCCAACTGGCATCCTCAATTGGGTGTCCTTTCCATTTGACTAAATTTTCAAAATATGTCTTTCTTCAGGTATTCTTGCTAACTCTCTAGTCAATTATCTTCTCCATTTGTGGCCTTTCAACTTCAGGCATTTTTTTAACCCATTGAACTTCCTTCTAATCCTCAGATCTCCCTGTTCCTGTTTCATCATCTCTATAAAGGTACAGATCTGCTATGTTGAATATGGGAAATATTCCTAACCCATTTGGTAATTCAATTTAATAAGCATTGGCCTCAAACTTTCTTACGATTTTACATGGCCCAATTTTCTTCATCTTTAGCTTATTGTATGTTCCCCTTGGGAACCTTTCTTTTCTGAGATGCACTAAAACCAAATCGCCTACTTCAAACTGAAGTTCTCTTCTGTGTTGATCTTTTCTGTGCTTATATTCATGATTCGAATTATGCAATCATTCCTTGATTTTGCAGTGGAGCTCTTGCATTTCCTTTGCAAAATCTTCTGCTCCAGCACTCCTAAATTCATTCTCCTCTAATCCTTAATTCCAATACTCCTCTCGGTTTCATTCCATACATGATATGGAATGGGATTTGTCTTGTGCTACGGTTTTGTGAATCATTATATGCAAATTCCAATTTTGGTAGAATCTGATCCCACTGACTATGATGTTCAACTACCAAACTCCTTAACAAGTCCCCCAAACTTTTGTTTACTACCTCAGTTTGTCCATCCGTCTGAGAATGATATGCCGAGCTAAAGGATAAATTAGTCCCCATATTTTTTTATAGGTTCCTCCAAAAATGACCAACAAATTTAGTATCCCTGTCTGATACAATACTCTTGGGTAAGCCGTGAAGTCTAACAACTTCTTTAAAAAACAGGTTTGCAATGTGAGTTGCGTCACTGGTTTTCTGACATGGTATGAAATGTGCCATTTTAGAAAATCTNCTGACATGGTATGAAATGTGCCATTTTAGAAAATCTATCGACTACCACAAGTATTGAGTCAAAACCTCTTTGCATCCTTGGCATTCCTAACACAAAATCCATACTTATTGCATCGCATGGCCTGTCTGGTATTGGAAATGACCGATACAACCCTGTATTCTGTCTCTTTCCCTTCGCATGCTGGAAAATTCTACACCTATTCATTAATCTCTTGACATCTATTCTCATCCATGGCCAATAATATGAGCCATTTAGTTGCACAAAAGTCTTTTCATGGCTGAAATGTCCAGCCAATCCTCCACTATTATTTTCCTTCAGAATATTCTCTCTCATAGAACTCTTCAGAATACACAACTGATTACCCCTGAATAGTAGTCCATCCTAAATCATATATTCAGTCCATTGGCTTCTATCTCTGAGAACTGGATTCTCATATGCTTCATAGGCTTCTTTGAAATATTCATCATCTTTGTACATTTTCTTGAGGTTATCGAAGCCTAAGGTCTTCACTCTGAACTCTTGCAGAATCAAACATTCCCTGCTCAAAGCATCAACAACTTTGTTAGCAGTTCTAGAAATATTCTTTATAACCAAAGTAAAATTTGGAATGTATTCAACCCATTTTGCATGCTTTTGGTTCAATTTTTCCTGTTGAGATATGAATTGTAATGCATGGTTATCGATATACAAGGCAAACTCTTTCAGAACCAAGTAGTGTCTCCATTTTTTCAATGCCTGTATGACTGCATAAAATTCCTTGTCATGTGTTGAATATTTTAGCTTAGCCTCATTTAGATTTTCACTGAAGTATGCAATCGGCTTGTTGTCTTGGCTTAAGACTGCTCCAATCGAAAATCTAGTTGTGTCGCATCTCACTTGAAATGTCTTGCTGAAATCTGGTAGAACCAGAACTAGTTGTCCAGTTATCTTTTCCTTCAACAACTTGAAACTCTTCTCTGCTTCCTCTGTCCAATGAAAACCAATTTTCTTCATCTTTAGCTTGTTGTATGTTCCCCTTGGGAACCTTTCTTTTCTGATATGTGCCAAAACCAAATCGCCTACTTCAAACTGAAGTTCTCTTCTGTGTTGATCTGCTCTGTGCTTATATTCTTGATTTGAATTTTGCAATCGCTCCTTGATTTTGCTGTGGAGCTCCTACATTCCTGCTGCAAAATCCTCTGCACTAGCACTTCTGAAATCACTCGTCTCTAAGTCTCTCAACTTGGATACTCCTCTCAGCTGCATTCGATACATGATCTAGAATGGGATTTGTCCTGTACTCCTGTTTGGTGAATTGTTATATGAAAATTCCGCTTGCGGCAGAATCTGATCCCACTGACTGTGATGTTCAGCCACCAAACTCCTTAATAGATCTCCCAAGCTTCGGTTTACTACCTTAGTTTTCCCATCCGTCTGTGGATGATATGTTGAGCTAAAAGATAAATTAGTCCCCAGCTTTTTCCATAGGGTCCTCCAAAAATGACCAACAAATTTGGTATCCTTGTCCAATACAATACTCTTGGGTAAGCTATGAATTCTAACAACTTCTTTGAAAAACAGATTTGGAATGTGAGTTGCATCCCTGGTTTTCTGACATGGAATGAAATGTGCCATTTTATAAAATCTATTGACTACCATAAAGATTGAGTCACACCCTCTTTGCATCCTTGGCATTCCTAACAAAAAATCCATACTTACCGCATCCCATGGCCTCTCTAATACTAGAAATGGTTGATACAACCCTTCATTCTGTCTCTTTCCCTTTGCATGCTGGCAAATTCTACACTTGTTCATGAATCTCTTGACATCTGTTCTCATCCCTGGCCAATAATATGAGCCATTTAGTTGCGCAAAAGTCTTATCATGGCCAAAATGTCCAGCCAATCCTCTACTATGCTTTTCCTTTAGAAGATTCTCTCTCATAGAACCCTTCGGAGTACACAACTGATTACCCCTGAACACTAGTCCATTTTGAATCATATATTTAGTGCATTGGCTTCTGTCTCTGAGAATTGGATTCTCACATGCTTCATAGGCTTCTTTAAAATCTGCATCATCTCTGTACATTTTCTTGAGGTTATCAAAACCTAAGGTATTTACTCTGAACTCCTGCAGAATCAAACATTTCCTACTCAAAGCATCAACAACTTTGTTAGTAGTTCCAAAAATATGCTTTATAACAAAAGTAAAATTCTACATGTATTCAACCCATTTTGCATGCTTTTGGTTCAATTTTTCCTGTCGACTTATGAATTGTAAAGCATGGTTGTTGCTATACAAGACAAACTCCTTCGGAACCAAGTAATGCCTCCATTTTTTCAATGCCTGTATGACTGCATAAAAATCTTTATCATACGTGGAATATTTCATCTTGGTCTCGTTCATCTTCTCACTGAAATATGCAATCGATTTGTTGTCTTGGCTTAAGACCACTCCTATCACAAATACACTTGCGTCACATCTCACTTGGAATGTCTTGCTGAAATCTAGCAAAACGAGAATTGGCTATCCAGTTATCTTCTCCTTCAACAACTTGAAACTCTTCTCTGCTTCCTCTGTCCAATGAAAATATTTGTGTCTTTTCTTGACTGTGTCCATCATCGATGCACATACTCCATTGAAATTTCTAATGAACTTTTTGTAAAAAATAGCCAATCCATGGAATATTCTGACTTCAAAGATACTCTTTGGCGATGGCCAATCCTTGATTACTTTTACCTTCTTCAGATCTATCTTCAATTCATTTGAATAGATTACAAAACCCAAATAAATGAGTTTTGTCTTCATGAAAGACAACTTCTTCAAATTGATCAGCAATTACTCTTGCTGTAATCTCCTCATCACTGCAACTAAATGCTTCAAATGTTCTCCTTTAGTCTTACTGAAGATCAGTATATAATCAAGATACATGATTTCATATTTTCCAATGAAATCTTTTAAGACTTTCTTCATCAGCCTCATAAAAGTACTGGGCACATTGGTCAAGACAAATGGCATGAAAAGCCATTCATACAACCATTCATTCATCTTGAATGTTGTCTTCCATTCATCACCTTCCCTAATTCTAATATGATGATATCCTCTTTTCAAATCAATTTTTGAAAACAAATGTGCTCCACTCAAGCAATCGATCAAGTCATCCATCCTCAGTAAAGGAAATATGTACCTGATGGTGATTTTGTTTATAGCTCTCGATTCTGTACACATTCTCCAGCCACCATCTTTCTTTGAGCTTAACATTGTAGGTACAACGCATGGACCCAAACTTTCTCTAACCAATCCTTTGTCCACCAAGTCCTAGACTTTCTCGTTAACTTCTTTATTCTCCTGTGGCGTCAATCTGTACGCTTCTTTGTTTGGTAAACTCACTCCAAGTATAAGATCAATATGATGGATTATGCTCCTAATGGGTGGTAATGAAAAAGGTAATTTGTCCACCACTATATCAACAAACTCCTCCAGTAGTTCCTGAATTTCCTCAGGTAGATCATCTATCTTGGTACTGGTCAAGATGAATCTTGGTTTTCTTACCACTGCAAACTACATTTTTTCTTCTTTCTTGACTTCATCAAGAAGCTCCTTCCCACTCATGAGAAGCATAGTATTGTTGGCTTCTTCTTTCACCTCCTTGTCTCTAATTGGCAGTAGCATATGCGTTCTACCATTATTTTCCAAGGTGTATGTGTTACTTCTCCCATCATGAACCACATTTATGTCATATTTCCACGGTCTCCTAAACAAAATATGAGAGACATCCATGGGAATAACATCACATAAAATTTCATCCTTATATCCCCCTATCTTAAATTCAACTAGACATTGTTTAGTGACAATTACCTAATGTCCCTTTTACAACCACGAGGCTTTGTATGGTCTCGAATGTGCAACTGTCTCCAATTCTAGCTTCTCCACCATTTCTATGGATACTAGGTTATCTGTGCTTCCACTTTCCACTATTACCTTGCATACCTTGTCCTTTGTATTACAAGCAGTTTTGAACAAATTGTTTCTTTGGACTGGATTCTCTATCTCTTTCTCTGGTTTCAAGAGAATTTTCCACATCATTAAGGATCTTCCACCTTTTGCATCTTCTGCTTCAACATTTCTCCCTTGGACTTCATGAATGTGAGATTCTCCTCCATCTCGTTTCCTATCGGGACATTAGAAATATTTATGTCCTGTATTTCCGCAAACAAAACATTTTATCTGACCTCCTCTGCCTCTTCCTCTTCCTTTTGCTCGCGAAAAAGTATTTCTATTGGCATACTATCCTCCTTGTGAACTTGCTTCTCTTTCAAGGTGAGTATGGGGTTTCTTCTCTTCTTCCTTTGGCTTCAGAGTTCTGTCTTGGACAATTTCTTTGCCTCTTCTTTGACTTCTACCTTGACCTCTTAGACCTTGATTTCGGGATAATTTCTCTTCAGCCTTCAGAGCCATTTGATAAGCATCTTCCACATTTCTAATTGTCATCATGCTTATTTCATCTTGAATGTCATATCTTAGTAGTTCCAGAAATATGCTTTATAACAAAAGTAAAATTCTGCATGTACTCAACCCATTTTGCATGCTTCTGGTTCAATTTTTCCTGTCGAGTTATGAATTGTAAAGCATGGTTGTCGCTATACAAGACAAACTCCTTCGGAACCAAGTAATGCATCCATTTTTTCAACGCTTGTATGACTGGATAAAACTCTTTATCATACATGGAATATTTCATCTTGGTCTCATCCAGCTTCTCATTGAAATATGCAATCAGCCTGGTGTCTTGGCTTAAGACCTCTCCAATTGCAAATCCACTTGCGTTACATCTCACTTGGCATGTCTTGTTGAAATCTGGTAGAACGAGAACTGGTTGTCCAATTATCTTTTCCTTCAGCAACTTGAAACTCTTCTATGCTTCCTTTGTCCAATGAAAATATTTGTGTCTTTTCTTGACTGTGTCCATCATAGGTGCACATATCCCATTGAAATTTCTAATGAATTTTCTATAAAAACTAGCCAATACATGGAAGCTTCGAACTTCAAATATACTTTTCGGCGATGGCCAATCCTTGATTTCCTTTACTTTTTCAGGATCCATTTTCAACTCGTTCGAAGATATTACAAAACTCAAATAAATGAGTTATGTCTTCATGAAAGATGACTTCTTTAAATTTATTAGCAATTTCTCTTGCTGTAACCTCCTCATTACTGCAGCTAAATGCTTCAGATGTTCTTCTTGAGTCTTACTGAAGATCAATATATCATCAAGATATACGATTACAAACATTCCTATGAAATCTTTCAAGACTTCATTCATCAGCCTCATAAAAGTACTTGGCGTGTTCATCAAACTAAACAGCATGACAAGTCATTCATACAGTCCTTCATTTGTTTTGAATGTTGTCATCCATTCATCACCTTCCCTCATTCTAATCTAATGATACCCGCTTTTCAAATCAATTTTTGAAAACAAATTTTCTCCACTCAAGCAATCCATCAAGTCATCCATCCTCGGTAAAGGAAATCTGTACCTGATGGTGATTTTGTTTATAGCTCTCGAGTATGTACACATTCTCCAGCCACCATCTTTCTTTGGGCTTAACACTGTAGGTACAACGTATGGACTCAAGATTTCTCTAACCAATCCCTTGTCCATCAAATCCTGGACTTGTCTCTTGACTTCCTCATTCTCCTGCGGCGTCAATCTATACACTGCTTTGTTTGGTAAACTCACTCTAGGTATAAGATCAATATGATGGCTTATGCTCCTGATGGGTGGCAACAAACAAGGTAATTCGTCCACCACTATATCAGTGAACTCCTCCAGTAGTTCCTGAATTTATTCTGGTAGATCATCTATCTTGGTACTGATCAAGACGACTCTAGGATTTCTTACCACTGCAAACTGCATTTCTTCATCTTTCTTGACTTCATCAAGAAGTTCCTTCCTACTCATGAGAAGTATAGTATTGCTCACGTCTGGTCTTGCCTCCTTGTCTTTAATTGGTAGCAACATATGCATTCTACCATTCTTTTCCAAGGTGTATGTGTTCCTTCTCCCATCATGAACAACATTCATGTCATATTGCCATGGTCTCCCCAACAAAATATGACAGACATCCATGGTAATAACATCACATAAAATTTCATCATTATATCCCCCTATCTTAAATTCAAATTTCATCATTATATCCCCCTATCTTAAATTCAACTAGACATTGTTTAGTGATAGTTACCTATGTCCCTTTTGCAACCACGAAACATTTTATGGGCTCGGATGTGCAATTGTCTCAAATTATAGCTTTTCCACCATTTCTGTGGATACTAGATTATCTGTGCTTCCACTATCCACTATTTCCTTTCATACTCTATCCTTGGTCTTGCAAGCAGTTCTGAACAAACTGTTTCTCTGGGTTGGATTCTCTATCTCTTTCTTTGGTTTCAAGAGAATTTTCCTCTTCATTAAGGATCTTCCACCTTCTTCATCTTCTGCCTCAACATTTTGCTTCTGTGCTTCTAAAATGTGAGCTTCTCCTATATCCCTTTTTTTATCAGGGAATTCGAAGGATTTATGTCTGATCTTTCCACAGATAATTTTTTTTATCTCACCTCCTCTGCCTCTTTCTCTTCCTCTTGCTCGTGGAAAAGTGTTTCTATAAGCATATTGTCTCCCCTATGAAATTCCTCCTCTCTCAGGGTGAGTATGAGGTTTCTTTTCTTCCTCCTTCGGCTTCTGAGTCTTGTCCTGGGAAATTTCTTTGCCTCTGCTCTAACTTCGACCTCTGCCTCTTTGAACTTTCTTTTGGGATAATTTATCTTCATCCTTCAGAGCCATTTGATAAGCATCTTCCACATTTCTAATTGTCATCATGCTTATTTCATCTTGAATGTCATATCTCAGACCATTCATGTATATGGAAACATTTTCATCATCACTTTCATGATGACCAACCCTGATGTTGAGCCTGTAAAATTCCTTAGTGTATTCTTTCACTGTCATCCCTTTCTGTCTCAAATTCTGCATTCTTCGAAACAAATTAATTTGGTAGTCCCTAGGTATAAATTTAGCTTTCATTTTTGCAACCATCCTATCCCAACTTTTGATTCTTTAATTTCCTTTGCAATGCCTGTCATCCTCTAGTTCATCCCACCACAGTGTTGCATGCCCTATAAGTATAATGATAGCATGTTTAACTTTCTTATCTTCCTCGATATCCTCATAGTCGAAGTATTTATCTAGATCCATAAACCAATCTAGCATATCTTCAATGTCTAAGTTTCCTTGATACATCAGAATGTCCATCTTTTCTCTAGCTCCAATTCTTGCAACAACTCTGAATAGACATTCTTCTACAACGTCCTCGACTGTGACTTGTTCTTAGCTCCAACTTCATTTTTTCTTTCATATTCACTGACATCTCCAACATCAACTGTTCTTCTCTATTGTGTTTCCATAACATCTAATCGAGAACGAAGTTCTCTAATCTACCTTTCCACAGTTTGATCGGGTATTGGTCTTTCTCTCCTTCTTGGCAGCATTGTTTCAATCTATTCCCCACAGAAAACAAAAAGAAAATTGTAGGCTAGGCTCTGATACCACTCTGATGCAGCACCCCCTGCCTCAACAGGTTCTACATGACCTCCTAGTCTTAGGATCATTCCTTATCTTCCCATTGAGTCGAACTAACTCTTTGATTTCCCATAGAAATATCTAACACACACTGGTGTGCATCCATAGGTCCTTATGAGTTATGCCTGTGCAAACAAGCACTAAGCACCAACTCTCTCCCTCGTGATCATGGATATGACCACAACCTTTACCCAAATAGGTGTTTCAGCTTTTGTGACTTCTCAATTCCAGATGTGATCCCCCTTGACTCAACAATCCTCGAAATCTGAAAAGTCCAATGGGAATTTGATTCCTTCCTTGAATTTTCTCTGATGTGACCTCTGACTGTGAGTTGGGGCCCAGTCTTTTTGGCATGCGGGATTTCACGTATCGTTGTTTTGCAATGAAAAAAATCCTTTCGTCGACTTATGAAACCATGATAGCCCCTTGCCACAGATCAAAGGCTCTCTGCTACTCGCGATCTGACGGTCCTAGTTCTATCGAGACTTCACGAATTGGGTGTTTGTGACTCTCACCTTTGAGTCACAGCTTCCTCCACTTCTTGAATTTTGAAATGGTGAAATCCAAGGATGTGATATCAATGAACCTAGTTGATCTGAATCTAATGGCCACTATTCCTCCTGAGCGTATGAGTGATGAGAAACACCCAGCCTTAATCTCTCCACTGGCCTATGAGATCCAACGATCCATGACAAATCAACACTTCTCCTTGAAACGACTCCACCATCCATTCCAACTTTCAATATTCCTCCGCTGAATGATCTGGTGTCAAATCCTCTGAGCTTGCCCCCTGTTGAGTAACTTTGACACTCACCTTCCCTTGAAATCTTAAAGGTTCTTTCCCTCCTGAGATTTCTGTCGTAACCTCGGGGGTTTTCTTAGGGCTCTTGCATGCACTTCTTGTGGAATTCACAAATAACCTTTGGTTATTTGATCCTTTGATTCTGTGCACTCCTTCCAACATCAGTTCTTCAACCTTCCTCCTCGTTTAGAAAATTCTATGACTCTCACTTGCCTGCGTACACCTTGCATGACATTGTGCTATCCTACACTTCTACTGGTATGAGAACAATTATATCCCTCATGATATTTATGAGATAAATCTCAGACCCTCGACAACGCACCCCTTGCAGATGTTCACTGCACTCTTTGCAGGATTTCTCAGGAAGAGAAACAATTGAAACTCATTCTTCTCTCCTCACAGATTTCATATATTCAACATGAAATCAAGAGCATTCATACACACAAAGCATTGAAATAAATGCATAACAGAGAAACAAAAGACTGTAAACATACCATTCAACATATGTAAATAGTAAGCATAATAACACCATGAAATTGAGTCAAAGCATTCATATATTATCTCAAGTGTTCATGTACATGGATTCTTCTCTTTGTTATTGCTCTCCACAGCTCTACAGATTACTCAAATCGTACAATGATACAAGAGGGTGTGTCTTTCTATCCGTTTTCCCTCCTACAACTCTAACTATCTAGTCAAAATTAAAAACTACAACTACTTTTCATAAATTACAATAAATGGCTCTTTATCTGTCAGATGTGAGCAACACTCAAGATTTGTTTACAATATCTAAAACATAAATGTAAATATGTCTCCTACTATTACATTAATGTCTCTTTATTTAAATTTAAAACATTTTCAAAATGTGCACTGGTGCATATCCAACTGTCTTTGTCTTTGCGCTTGCTTTGTTGGCCTGCTTACGATGCTCCTGCATCACACATCACAACACCTCACAACCATCACCAATACCAATATATCTATGCCACATCAACCATAATCCATGTGCCAAGATCACTACAAATATTTTCAACAAGATTACCAACAAGTGCCTCTAACAATGTACCAAGCATGTACAAATCATGTATCAATAATAAGCCAAGTTATACCTCATCAAGATGTACCAACATCACCATACCATACAACTCTTGTATATGCCAACTCATCAACTAAGTATCTCATCCATGAACTCAACATATACCTCAACCATATATCAAAAAATACATTAATACAACCAACAAGATTCCTTTAGCAATACATCACAAATCCATAAGCCAAATACCATAAACCCTTACATAAAACCATGTGTCAAGCCTCACTGTTGTGTAGCCTCAAGCATGTACCATGTCATGACCAAATGTAGCCATCAAAACATGAATATAAACATACTTCTAACTCTGTAACAGACCTTCTGTATGTGATCACCAACCTTCAAACCTTCCTTAACTTGAACAACAAGAGACTAGAATTTTCATCAAACTTTACTTTAGTCTCACATGACTAATTTTGGATTAGTCAACAACCCTAACTTACAACAAGAATAAATGTGTACCCATAATGCATAAAGGTATGAAAATTATACACAATTTCTTCATTATCTTCTCTACAAATCCTCCAGGTTTCACTACTTGGAACCTCCCAGAAAAGGAGTTATAGAAAAAATGACAGACCTTGTTGAATTATGGATTATTATAGAGAGAGAACTTGTATAGCATGTCGTGCATGAAATATTTTATGTATGGATATGAAAATGGTGAAAAACATACTACATACTTTACTCTAACCAATGTATTTGGTATCACTGAATTTGGATATGTTATCAAGAATTTATGGCATTTTTAACTAGAACACTTGGTTTAGACTAGTTTCAGGACTAGCCACAAACCCTATCTTCTACAGAGTGTAACCACCAAAATACAACAACCCACAAGCTGAATTTTTTATCACAATTACTTGGATATGTTTTCTCACCAACCTCGATATTTCTGTATCTAAATCATTCTATAAATAAAGTTGCGAAAATGGTGAGATGACCTATAAATAACATACCTTAGAAAGCATCATCAAAAGACTTTATCCTCCCTTGAATTTTGGCCATATTTACTTCACCTTCCCTATGAAATTCACCTTAGATATCCTTTGGTTACCTCAGTCACTTATAGATACTCAATATTCTCATGGGTTCTAATGGGAGATCCTTTCCCTCTTATTTATACTCTCCAGGTGGCATCCTCTAGAAGTATTCACTTAACCACTTTGTCCACTTAGACACATTGTCCACTTAGTCGAATTTGTCCACTTAGCCACTTTGTCCACTTAGCCACTTTGTCCACTTAGCCACTTTTTCCACTTAACCACTTTGTCAAATTTATTATTTAATTAATTTATCCTTGCAACCACATTGACTAGGAATCTTCTTGAAGACTTTCTAGAATAATCTTGAAGACTTTCTAGAATAATTGACTTCTTGTTGACCTTCTAGGGGATTCTAGAATAATCTTGGGGGTCCTCCAACTTCACAAGAACATATCTCACTAACCGTGAGGAACCACATGGTATTCCACATATCAAAATAAATGGAATGACATATAATATCCATTTAGAATAGTCTTACCTGCATATTCACCAATCTTCATGACTTTAAACCTCAAAAAAGCTCGGTTCCCTTACCCATACCTTTGCGCTAACGAAATTTGCTATCAGACTTCTCCAAGGGTTGAAATCAATATTGAAGGGTTGACATCAATATACAATATCACTCTCTAGGGGTTGAAATCAATGACAACCAACAATCCAAACCAATTGTCCATCAACATAAGCCAACTCTCTGACAACAATGAAGTTACTTTATAAATGAAATTTGCATGCAAAATAAATAAATTAAAATATTAAAACTCATTTATAAAGTTATTTATTTTGCATGCAACTTTATAATGTTAGTATGGTAACAATATCATGCAATTAGTTCACCCTGTCAATCACTTATATATAACTAGAACCTTACTATGTTGTTGTAAGCTCATTTATAATGTAATATAATGTTGTTATCTTCTAATCTCATGAACAATCTCAATGTTCATTTATAAGGTTATTTATTTTCCATGCAACCTCCAACTTGTGATGTTGTTACCTTTTAAACTTATGAACCATTTCAAATATGATTCCTTTAATGTAAAAGGAAAGAGCTTGTGATTTTTCTTATCTAAGGTGTAGTCATAAGTCTTGCAGGAAAATGCAAACTCAAATAAGAAGGTATCAATGTCATATAAAATGAGTCCATAGAAGTGAGGAAGGGAAGAGGGATTAATGTTTTTCATTTTTTTTTCCCCATTGGTCTCCCAAATGGAAAACTCATAGACTTCTTCTTGATACTCTTCATCAACCATTGTATGGTAAGATGAGGATTGATCTTCCTCTAATACATTCTCAAAATCTCTTTCTTCCTCCTTTGATAAATCCACTAAAGTTTATATCCCTCATGGAAAGGTGGCTCACAGTCAACTTGTTGTTGTTCTTGATGACTATGAATTGGTTTTGTGGTGGGGTATTTAGGTATAATTTTCCTTGATCCATACCTAGGTATATATATATATATATATATATATATATATATATATATATATATATATATATATATATATATATATATA
>CBVK0102633374.1:0-33352 GCA_900067695.1 Picea abies
CTCTTCCGATCTCACTTCTCAAGCCACGGGTTAATCACGTAGCCAACAGGTCCCGCACAAATTAACAAACAAAAAAAAAACATTTAAAAGAGTTTTGTTGAAAATAGATATGCCAAAGTATAAAAAAAAAATGAGAAAAAAGAAGGATGAAAAACTTTATAATTAAAAGTAGAAGTTTACTTTTAGCTTTTATGACTTACATTTTATATTGTTATTTAATTTTTTATTATTAAATGTTTTTTTAAAGCTTTATTAAAAGAAATATGTGTGTGTTGAATTATAATTTTGGGGCTTTAAAAGTTCAAAATTAAAACATTTATATGGTTATAAGCCACATAGAAAGATGCTAAAACAAAAAAAGGTGGTTCATTGACCACAATAAAGATCGACATAAAGGATAATCAACAATGTAAAATCTCATATTTAGAGGAGGGTCATGATCATGTGAGTTGATGTCACACCTGGTAAGTGGTGCCTCCTTAACATGAAACGCAAGGATCCATCCATCTTCTCCTTATTACTTAGGGCACTTCTCCATTGAAATAGCCAATTAAACGTAGGGAATTTATTGTTCTATGTTCAAGGAGAAGGTGGGTCAATGTGATGCACATGACTTTGGCTTTGACATTCATTATGTTCTAGAACTAGGCTACTTTCTTTGTGGCACAACTTTTTGCCAAAGAGGTATGAATGAGTTAAGTCAGGGGAAAAATGTAGCTTCAATAAAACATGACTCATTAGTCATGTTGTCAACCCATAGAACTCCATCAATTTTTATAGATGTGATTGCTTGCACTTGGATATGCAAGTGCAAGTTGGCATATAGAGAACCTTGATCATATGAGGTGAATTAATTGAAATGAACATTTTTAAAAACACATGAATTTCAATTTTTTATATACAAAATAAGATCTTTGTTATAAGAGGTTGCCATATTTCTTGGAACTTTACTACCAATGGGAACCTTTTACCAAGGAGAGTGGACTTCCAGGTTACAAACCCAAGGAGAAGTTGATCACATAAGTTTAAGGCCCATTCCCAGACTAACTTGACATAGGGACAAAACTATAGGGAGCGCTTGACAATTTCATTTTAGTGGTAGAAAGGTCTCTTCTACTAAGACACTCCCAAATACTTCAAGTGTTACCCGAGAGGAAGGTCACCCAAAAGAAAGGAGAAAGCATATACAACCTTCTTAGACTTAATAAAGTAATGTGAAATAGATAGGATTTGAGATAACCAGGTATACTATTTAGAGGCCAGTCTCCAAAGCTTGTTTAACTTGGCATACCCATTGGCTAGTTTATACTTCACGAAGCCTTTAGAGTAATTCCACTTCTAATCTCTCTACCAAAACACCAAGCTAGGCACTCCCAGTTTGAGGAAAATCTCATCAATGACAAAATTTTGGACCCACTTGATTATAGGCCTATTGGACTGAAAAAGTTGAACTAATGTTTTTGAAAGATGCCCACAACTTCCATTTGTGTGTGCAACCATAAAAGAGATCCATTTCTTTGATGACACCCTTCGTGAACAACCACTTGGATGAGAAACAAGTAGGGTCTTCCAAATTTTTTCCTTCACACGTCATTGAGGGAGACCACCAAATATTGTAATGATCGTTGAATAGTAGGCATGTGCGAAGAGAAGAAACCTTCTAAAATATGTGATGTTTGACATCTTTTGAGACCTTCTAAATACTTTAATCCAAAAAGGTACCCTAGATTTGGACTTTGGTCAAATTCAACAACATAGTTTGTAAGTTGATACTTTTCCAACATTGTTTCCGTAATAGGGACCCTCTCAAAATGATATCTTGTAGGAGAACTTTCTCATTATATTGACCTTCCACAACCCTAATCACCAATTTTTTTACATAGGACATGGGCTTGATGAAATCACCAAATCATCCTAAAACCACCTTATTCCTTTGGACTACAAAAAAGCTCCCAATTCACCTAATGGAAGCCCCTTTTCATATATGGTAGCATTAAGAATGTTTCAGAGGAGATTCTCTAGCCATTAATAGGTCGTAACGGATGGAACCCAAAAAGATGAATAATACACATGAGTGGAAAAAAGAAACTTGTGATATATCTATAATTTGACTTCTAAGGATAGAGTCAATGAAATCCACTTGTTCGCTTTCTTAGCTATTTGTTGCAAAACCACCTCCTAGAGTTATTTTAGCAAAGCTTGCAAAACAAAGGGTATCCCTTCAAATTTAAACACTTGATTACATTGAATCTAATCCAACCCTTGATAGGTTAGCCAATAAAGGATGTCAGCCTAAGCTAACATGTGACAATGGGTTTTGGCCTTTTGAAGTTTAGGAACTAAGGCCTCATTAAAAATTTGGATATATTCCATGGTATTCTCCATTGACTTTTTGCCTCCCAAGATAGTAAGAAAAGAGTTATCCAGAAAATTCCCACTGCCCATTTGATAAATGCTAGACTTGGGTAGGGGAGCACCTTTAGTCAACCTTTGAGGATACTAGTGATGAAGGAGTGTTGGAGGCAGGCCAAAGGCCAAGGCATAAAAGCAAGGCATTTTTGGGAAAGAAAGCGTGCATAGGGAAAGCACCAGATGGAAGGAATAACAACACGCGCACATGCGAGGGAATACCTAATGACGGTAGGGTTAGGGTTTTGGTAATGTATTGTAATGGCTGAAGATCCAGAAATGTATAAATAGTGATACTTAGGTATCATAGGGGGTTCTGATTATTGTGGCTATTATAGTTACGCATGAGTTGATGTGATATGTAATGGTTTTGATGTACGACCTATTTTTCATAAGTTGTTGAGCTAGAGAGGAAGAAGGAGGGTAGATCTTGAGGGTTAGGTCGCAGGCTGAGGAGCCTGGTGCAATCTAGTCTGCCTCATATAAATCTTACTCGACTGAGAAGAGTTGTAAGCACGCGATGCTGTAGATGCATAAATAATATAATAAAAGAGATGAGAGCCAAATCTTTGTGGACATAGCCTAGGAGGGGGTGAACCACGATAATATATGTGTTATGTGATGAATGCTTGCATATCTTTGTTGTCTAACGCAGTTATTATTATGTTGAATGAATGAGTTGTTATATTTCCTGCTTACTCGTCGATAACAGTATATTGTGTTTACAAGTTATAATAAATGGCTCAATATACATCTTGCTTATCTCACACTCAATCCTAGGCTGTAAACACCAAAGTCTTACAACCACCCATTAAAGCTATATCGGGTGAGACTGCGCATCGCATTCTGTCTTGTGTTGCTTTCTGGTTTACTAGGAGCAGGGATGATTTTAAGGATGGAAATTTATTTTAAAATGTGGAAACCTTGGCGAATCTTACTAATCCTTCATATGCAAACTATAAATGTTTGGAGATATTTTTGTAAAAATATTCAAATTTATAAGGATTTTATATAGTTTTTATAAAATTTTGGCAATTTTTAAGGTAAAATAATTTTATACTATAGAATTTGGGCGAATCATTTTTAAAATAGCGAATCTATTTTTTGGAAAAACCATGGAAAATTAGCCCATGAGAGAAATTTAGCCCCTAAAATCATCGGTCCAGGAGGGCCGATAGTTTTAGAGGCTTTGTTGGAAACCTGAATAGACATGAACCCTAGGTCAATAATCTCAGACAGTATACAGAGTAGTAGCCAACAAATGGTTTTGTTGTCATTGGTAGGAACAAGAGAGGATTGAATAAGGAAGATAAGTCGAAGATCTGTCGGAGGAAGATCAAGAAAAGGTTAGGGCAGAGAGCAATGAGCCACTAGAAGGGAATGTTGAGACCATTGAATCCCACAAAAGAAGAGATCGAAACTTGGATAAGAACTAAGGAGCTATAGTTTGCACATAAAGGCAATAGAAACCTTAGACTAACACCTCACAAATATCTTGAGAAATATGTGTTTACTGATTTACACGAAGTCTTTTTCTGTGATTTTCCACATCTATTGCAGTAGTGGATACTAACGTTAAAAGACAACCACACAATGAATTGGATTCAACAGATAGAGTGGACCCCAATACAGATTGAATAGTTACAACAGGGGAACAATAAGTTCACCCAGGCGGTAGATTTTTGGCTTGACAGTATTATGGCAGATTATATAACAGATTTTGTAGTCGACACAGCGAAGTCGTACAGCATAGCGGAGCAAGAGTTTCTACGTGGACCTCGAAGAAGGTACATTCGATCGCTGTATACTTCTATTAAGATACTATTGTATAATAAAGGATTAATGACGATGGAGTTAGACAACTAAAATTCCCTGCATGCATGGGGGAGGGGGGGAAGCACTAATAGAAAAAGGAAAAATGGAAGGAGGAAAGGATAAGGGAAAGAAGGAGGAACTCTTGGACCCGATCATGATGGATGACGACCAGATCAAGTAGATCATTGCGACAACTGGAAAGACCCATAGTAGAGTACCCTACCAATACAAGGTGAATACCAAGAAGAGAGTTGTAGCCACGAGGTAAGGCTTGGCGAGTGATGAGGAAGAGATAGAAGATCTTCGGGATGTGGAGAAGATTGAGGAAATATTGTGCACAACATATGAGAGGAAGATGAGAGGTCCAAGAATGGGAAGAGAAGGCATCAATCCTATCCATATTAATGTCAGTGTGGAACCCATAAATCCATGTGCGACTAATACGCCAAAGAGAACACCATCATTTAGACAACCAAAGTTTAGAAGCAGTCAAATAGTCGGAAGTACATCTACACAAGGAACAACAACTGGAGGAGCCAATTCAGGTAGCACTAGTCAAGTATCTACACCACGCAGAGGTAGTAGTTCAACATTCAGAATGGCAGGACACGATCCTACCATCAGGTTACTAGAATTTCGAGGAGAGGCAACAAAACACCCTCAGAAACACTTGTTCATTTGTGTGAAGATCTAGGAAGAAAAACAGATCATTGATGAAGATACCAAACTTGCGCGGTTAGTGATTACGTTAAGAGACTGCACACTAGACTGGTACATGAGCTTAGACGCAAGCAATGCACACGGGATGAAAAGGACATTGACATACATTAATAAGTTACTGATAAATGAGTTCCAGAAGCCAAGCTCAGAGGATCAATGCATGAATGAGATGATAGAAATCTAACAGAAACCAGGAGAATCTATATGGGAGATTGACCAGAGATTCAAGTGACTGAAGGGAAATTTAAAATATCTCATGACCAACATGAAACATTGGCACTTATTTGTCAATTCACTGCTCCCACACTTAAAATATCCATTGCGACAACAAAAGTTCTAGACGCGGGTAGAGGCTCTGCAGGCAGCCTTGCAACTGGAAGAAAACCAATACCAACAAACGGACCCAGCTATTGAAGAGCTTAAGGAGGACTTGAAGAACTTAACTTTTCAACTAAACCAGAATAAGAGAAAAGACAAACATGAAGTTGTTTCGTGTACCACATGCAGGACAGAAGGCCACCACAAGGACGAATGTCCAACATTCGTGTAGTATATGGCAACAGGAATGCCAAACCCATTACCCACAGGTGGACCATGGTGTGAAGTCTGTAACAAACTGGTTCACGACCCCTATCATTGCCTGATGATGCATAAATACCAGACCGTCCCAAATAACTCATATTGCACCTTTTACAGGTTAGTGGGCCACGATGACAAAGATTGTAGAACTATGGAGTTGATGTGAGAAAGGACATTAGATTCATATAGAGTGCAGGCAGAAATGATGACGGGGCAAGCCGCACCACAGTTTAACTCAGTTCCAGCTCCATACAACATTGTGCAGCAACAATATAACACTGCACAACAACCATACAATAACACACAACCACAGTACAACGCAGCACAACCTCAGTACAATATCACACAGTATAATCATGCACCTCAGTATAATGCGCCGAGAGGGAATAGAGCAGGCTACAGAGGTGGAGGATGAGCAATAGGAGGTTTCAGATGAGGTAGAGGACTAGTGGTGTGTCACAATTGTCAACAACCAGTACATTATGCAAGCGAATGTCCACTTCCACCAACAAATTGTATGTATTGTCACGCATCGGACCACGATACAGAAAAATGTCTGACAATACTAGTAAAGATCTAGGAAAAGAGGAACCAGAACAACTAGAATGTTCAGTGGATTTCTGCCAAAGCAAGGGATGAAGGACGAAACATTAATACAGTTACTCGCGGAGGAGCTAAAATAGGGGACGACATTGTTCGACAAGAGCTAGCACAGAATAAATGGGTGAAAAAGAACGCCAAACCAAGGAAGCAGTTCGACACACAGTCGAAGGAAAAGGAGATATTTAAGCAAGCCCGATAAGAATTCCAGAAGAAAGATATTGTGACAACTTCAACTGCGCAACAACGTAAGGAAGCACCCGAATAGAAAATGCCTTCGTTATTGCATCACACCAGTGAAATACGTTCCATGGGACAAGTAATTATAATCAAAGGATTTTTACAATCTTGTGTAAAGGTATTAAGTGATCAATCATCTGTGAAAATATTACAGAACATACTAGAAAAATGTAGCATTAAGATGGAAGGAAAACTAGAACCAAAGACAGTCAATCACCTACACACAAGAAGAAGAAAAAGTAGGGAATTTAGACTGAATGCCAACATTGGAGATTTCAATATGGGAGACATCATACTGGATCTAGGATCTAAAGTCAATGTACTACCAAAGAAGACATGGAAATGCATGGGCGAGCCCACATTAGGCTATTCACCGGTTCAATTGAAACTGGAAGACCAACACAAAGTCCTACAAATCGGTATAATGAAAGGAGTGACAATAGATATAGACGGAGTGCAGACTAAAGAAGATTTTTAAGTCATTGAAATAATGGACGACACAACACCTTACCCAGCGTTTCTTTTTCTGGATTGGGCGTTTGAAAACCAGAACATAATTAACTTGAAGACTAGGAATATGACCTTTGAATCAAGAGAATACAGGGTCATCACGCCATTATATCCATCGGAAGGGGAGAGGTTTCTAGAACCTACTTGCCTAGACTTAGAGGAAATCAACCAGTTGTATAGAACAACTGCGTGCAATGAGGATTACGTAAACCCAACTGTAGATGGGATACTCAGTTGGAGGAGCATCAATTCATGTGAAATAGATTTAGATACCAGTTTAGAGAACTGGCAACAAAGGTTACATGAAATATCCATGAGGAGATGTGCAAGAATAGACCACGCCATAAGATGGGTAGGTACAGAAATCAGAGAAGCACCCAGTTTCCATAGAGTAAATGTTTTGGAAACATTCTTAGCATAGTATGAAGATGAAGTCTTAGAGAACCAGAGATTCTTAGCCCTTGATCTAGCACTCAAGTCCACACCTGCAAGATGGTGGGTCACACACAAAGAAACCATCACAGACTAGTACCAATGTAAGCGGTTACTACGCATAAGGTTCGACGCAGAACAGGAAAAAAAAAGAAGGGTATGATGGACAAAGGGCACCAGCAGAACACTTGGAGGAGTGTAGAACATTGTGGAAAATGACACCCCCAGAGGAATGGCTTCATCATTTTATACACACTCTAGATGGCATACCAGCAAATTGGTATATAGAATAGGAATTGCGCAAAGGAACTATGAGCTGGATGACATTGCAATAAAATTTTATATTCACTTTCTCATTTGAGCATGAGAACCCCAACATAGATGAATCTCTTAAAAATATAAGAGAAGTGATATTTATCCAAGCACCAGAAATAGAACTTATCACAGAAAAACAACAACGGAAAAAACATACAGTTAAAGAATTGTTGTCATGTTACCATGTACAAGAGGAAGCATCAGATGAAGATGATCTGTGCGATATTCAGATTGAAGAAGAAGAAGGAGAAAAAGATGTGGAAGGTTCACCCATAGAATCAGAAGTCATTTCCACGCCGATAAAAGTAAAGAAAGTCAACATTGGGACAATTGAGAATCCCAAAATGGCCAACATTGGAGATTACTGGGATGAACAAACAATGGAAAGCATAACAAAATTATTGCACAAGTACAACGACTTGTTTCCCAGAACATTTACAGAGATCAAGGGTATAGTCGGAGAGTTAAGAGAAATAAAGATACCACTCAGACTTGAAGCAAGATCGATCAGACGGTGACCATATAGACTGAACCCAATATACAAGAAGAAAGTCAAAGCTGAGATCGATAGGCTGCTCGAAGCCAGCATCATAGAACCAGAAGAATCAGAATGGATAAGCCCGATGGTAGTATAGGACAAGAAACAAGGAGGGATAAGGATATCTATCGACTCAAGGATGTTGAATTATGCATGCCTACATGACCCATTACCTACACCTTTCACAGACGAAGTATTAGAAAACGTAGGAGGACACGAAGCCTACTCATTCACTGATGGATTCTCAGGCTACCATCAAATCAAGATAGCACAAGAAGACAGATACAAGACCACATTTGCAACAGAATGGGGATCATATCAGTACACAGTCATGCATTTTGGATTGAAGAATGCACCAAAAATATTTTCCAGAGTAGTCATCGTTGCGTTTAAGGAATTCATCCACCATTTTTTCAAAGTATACCTGGATGATTGGACAATCTACAGTTTGTTGAAAGACCATGTAGAAGTCTTACGGATAATGTTAGAAAGATGAAAACAGTGTCAGATATCACTAAACATAAATAAATGCATATTTGAAACACCGTTTGGGATACTATTGGGCCATATAGTATGCAAACAAGGTTTACTTGTAGATCCCACAAAGATTGCAGTCATTGTTAACTTACAACCACCAAAAATAGTTTGTCAGCTAAGAGCGACATCGGGACACACAGGATACTACAAAAAGTTCATTAAAGGTTGTTGAAAGATAACTACACCTATGGAAAAGATGCTAATAAAGGATACAAAGTTTCAATGGAGCGAAGAGTGTCAACACGGTCTTGATACCCTAAAGGAAAAGATGGTCACCACACCAATATTAGTCTTTCTAGATTGGGAGAAGACATTCCATGTCCATGAAGATGCATTAGCCATATCACTTGGAGCTATCTTGGCACAACCAGGAGAGGGGCACTTGGATCACCTGATAGCATTTGCAAGAAGGAAGCTATCAGACTGAGAACATAACTATAACATGACAGAAAGAGAAGGCCTAGCTATGGTCTATGCAATGCAAAAGTTCAAACATTACTTATTAGGGAAACACTTTAATATGTTCATAGATCACTCAGCCCTGAAATATCTAGTCAACAAGCCAGTGTTGGGGGGGAGAATATGTCGATGGTTACTCCTATTTTAAGAGGTTGACTTTGAAGTAATCGTCAAACCAAGAAAATTGAACGCAGGACCCGACCACCTATCAAGGGTCACAAATGGAGAAGAACCTACGAATTTAGAAGACAACTTTATAGATGCACAACTCTTCTCAGTCCAGATTGCTAATGAACATTTCACATATATCATTTAGTACTTGAGCACAGGTACTGCGCCGCAAGAGTATAATACCGCGCAGAAGAAAAACTTGGTAGTCCATGTTGCCGACTATCAACTGATTGCAGGACACCTATATAAGATGGGTGTAGATAGCATCTTGCGAAGGTATGTGTTAGAAAACGAAATACCATGAGTGTTAGCAGAAGCCCATGTGGGAATAGCAGAAGAACATTATGTAGGAAAATCTACCACACAGGACTATGGTGGCCAATGATTCATAGAGACTCAAAGGAGTATTGTCAAACATGCAATGTCTGTCAAAGGGTAGGCAAACCCAACAGAAGGGACAAGATGACATTACGACCATAGGTAACACTCTAGGCATTCGATAAGTGGGAAATAGATTTTGTGGGACCAATCAACCCACTAACAAAAATAACAGGATCAAGGTACATTATCACCGTGACAAAATACCTAACAAGATGGCCGAAAGTTGCACTAGTGAAGGATTGCAATGCAGAAACAACAACACAGTTCCTATTTGAACAAGTGATCACTAGATTTGGATGCCCAAGAATTTTGATGAGTGACCAAGGCACGCACTTTATAAATAGAACCATCTGTACTATGACTGAAGAGTTTGAAGTCCATCATCATAAGATCACACCATATAACCCACAGGAAAATGGCACAGTGGAATCATTCAACAAAATCCTAGAGAACGCGTTGACAAAGATCTGTACCATCAACAGAGACGACTGGGACCTCAAAGTACCAACAGTATTATGGGCCTACAGGACTACATGCAAAAAGTTGACAAGGCACACACCATTTAAAATGGTTTATGGCCAAGAAGCAGTGGTGACATTAGAATTTCTAGTACGAAGCTTGCGCATAGCAGTAATTACACAAATTATAGAATGAGGCACAATACAAGAGAGACTGAATCAGTTAATGACCATGGAGGAAGAGTGGATCCTAGAAGGATTCCACCAACAAGTTCAGAAATAAAGAGACAAATCTTGGCACGATAGACACATAAAGAAGAAAACTTTCAAGGAAGGAGATCTCGTACTTATGTATGACAACGAATCGCTTTAGCACCCAAGAAAGCTAAGAATGCATTGGCTAGGACCGTACGAGGTAAAATATGTCACAGATGGAGGCATTGTAAAGTTAAGAGACTTATCAGGCATAGAACTCAGAGGGATGATTAATGGGAGCTGATTGAAGCTGTACAAGGGCAATCGACCACACACCGCGCAGTAAAAAAAAAAAAAAAAACCCAAACAAAAAGGAGAGAACCAAACCAAAAGGGGCATAGTGTGCTGGAGGAAGAAAAGGCACACACACTTAGGAATGAAAATTCGGTGAGGAGAATGACAATGGCCATAGACAAATGGAAACAAGTGGGAAAATGAAAGTCGGCAAAAGCAGGACGACATGACAACACTAGGCAGAATTAAAGGACGAAAAGGACCGATGGGATGCCACATTAATCGCGCCAACTGGAGATGGAAAGGTAGAGTAATGGAAAGTACGAAACTGTCGTAGATGAATTGAACACGTAGTTAAGGTGCATCAAACCCATAATGAAGGAAGCGTCATTAACAAGATTCATGGCAAACCCATACAACACCGACAGATGAAGGGCCAATAAAGACAGGGACCCAAAATAGGAAGAAGGATAAGACGCATCCAACCAAGGAGCAACAACAACAGGATGAGCCCACGTAGGAGACTGCAACAAGTCCCAACCCAAAGGAACCAGGGGAAAACAAGAGGCCATCCATGCAGACAGGAGGTGCATGCAAGAAATCAAAGGCACAATTAACACCGCCAGAGTATACGATCATGGATGACGATGGCGAAATGATAGCACGAATGGTCAAGGATTGTCTATCCAAGGATTTTGACCATGCCGCGCACCATAGGGATAGGATTCAAGAGGAACTGGCAGAGATATGACAACTCCTCAAGTAAATCAGGGAAGGGCAGACAACAAGCAGCAGGGGAACAAAACCATCAACACTGCAAGTGGAGGAAAGAGTGGAAGTAGAAGAACGAGATCCAGTCCATCCATTACCATACCTGAAAACAAAATTCCACATCACACTTGGTATGATGCGCATGGATGAGATTGTGGGGTAGACACCCCTGAAGGAATTAAGCCAAATACAACTGGTGTTGATGCGGATGCCAACTAGGGCACTACATAAGTTGCAGGTTAGCATAAACCATGAGGTACAGTCTTGCGCACACAAAGACTTAGTTGAATTGTAGCGAGAAACAAAGAAGCGGGACACCCTGGAAATAGTCTATGAGCAGGATAAATCTAAGACCCAGGAGGAAAGGGAGTGCAGAAAAGTATTGGAATAGAAAGTGGCAGGAACTTACGAGAGGATTCCACAGGCCGTGCAGAGAGATGAAATCACAGCAGCAGAAAAGATTGATCAGATTGCACAAGAAATCGATCAATATCATAAGGAGATTGAGAATCTCCGAGAACATCTCATACCAACCACTCCACCAGTAGTGAAGGAGCAAAGGAAGGAGGAAGCAATGACGCAACTGCAGGAGATAGAGAAACAGGTCAACACAACAGCTGACTTGTTTGACAAAACGATGTAGCTGTGGATGAAGTTAGAGGAGGATCAACAGGTCCAAAAGTGGGATAAGGAAGAATAAAGGATCAATGCAATGATCTAAGAACTCAAACAAAGGCTACTCATATCCATGCAAGGAAAATGGAGTTAAATTATGCTAAATGCAAGAGAAATTGATCCCTAAAAGAGTCCCATATCCATGAATAAAAGAGTTTATCCATGGTGAATGCCTACTCATAAGTCAACAAATATGAAAATGAAGTGGTGCTCAAGTAATGTAGACAAATGAGTAGAAATTCAATGTGAACAGTACAACCTTTAATCTTTGTTGGAAAAATCACTTCTAGGTGAAGTGTTAAATCTCAAAATTTTTAGAATACCCTTTTGAATATTTTAAAATCACGATTCCAACGATGTAGATGGTGTGTCAATTGGAGTCTGTATGAGCTCGTATGGAGAAAAAGAAACATATGGCTTTTTCAATAACAAGGGCTTTTCCTCCAATTTCCAATTTATTTTTGCACTTGCTGGAGGATGAGATTAGAGAGGAGGAGAAGGCCCTAAATATTAGTGAGCTTGTCGAGGACAAATCGATCATTTGAAATTGGATTAGCGACTTTCAGGTTGGTGGCCTAACCTTACTTGTTATTTTTGGTGGATTACTTTTGTACATTGGATCCCATATATCCCCAGAGACCCCTTGGAAATTTTTTAAAGGCCAATGCACTTATTGGTGTCAATATCTGCATTAGGACCACATATATTGGCCCTAGTATCTATGTTTCCCAACACAAGAACAAAAGGGGTTTCTGCATGGGCCAAAAATGAGCTTTTTGGCCCAGATTTGCTAGGGAAGCCCCTTTTTTAGGGAAAATGTGGTAGGGACTTAGATTATGATGATTATGATGACAAGATATGACATAATGTGTTTTTTTATATGTATGGATGAATTTATATTACTTTGGAGAGAGAGGTAGTTTGAGGATATTTGTACACAGGTTCAGGGGAACCAAGAAGTGAGGGGAGCACTTGCTTGCTACAAGTTACTTTGAGAACTCACTGATGAGAGTAGGGGAAGGTATCCTATCACATATATTAAATTAATAGGATGAATAGGTAGAGGCCTTCATAGTTCAGGGCCAACATATTTGTAACACACCCGACACCCTAATTCTACTAAGGCTGGTGGGATGCACAAATATTTTCTCTCTTCCTTCTAACTTCTCTTTCAAACCATATCCCTTTTCTCTATTCTAATCTTAGAAGTCAAATATTCTCCTCAAGATATTTCCAAGGACTATAAATATTCTGAAATATGATCTCTAGACAGAAATGCATGGCCTCTCGAAGTTCTTTCTCATCCATCTATATGATGATGTCATCATTCCAACATAACGTCTACATGGACTTGTCTGTATAGACACCGACCTACGTGGTTCAAATGGCATGGATCTCTTATCCATGTTGTCCAAGTATTGGTATATTCATGCTTTACATAGAGACATATATCTACATTTCTAAAGTCTCAGATATTTTCCCATCCGACATTCCTCACATTCCTCGATGTCTCAGATATCCACCATCCAAACTTTTCCAAATCTCTGATATATGTCCATCTGGGATCCAATTTTTTTCAATAAATATATTTAATATAAATCCCATATCTCTAATATATGTATGGTCCTAGTTCCATCCACAAGGTTCCCATCATACGAGATCCAAACTTTTTAAAAAGTCCTATTTAAATGCAAACATGGATTTCTAGATTATCCTTCCACTAGTTAATGCGGGTCTCACCTATCTTCAGCTACCATTTGAAAAACTCTAATTCACCTTACTTTGATGATGCGTTCCCAATGACAGAACTCCACCTATCATTCTTCCATTGGCTACGGGATGAGTGGGTGCCATCCTCGTACTCTCAAGCCTTTGAGGTACAACTTGCACATCTGCTACATCATACAAATACAATTCACACTAATCAATGATCCTGATTGCTAGTGGGTTTTAAAGCTACATGAACTTTATTGATGTCACATGATTTTGAACAGATTTGATGACTCTTGTTGGTCCAAATTTCCAGTCCAGATCTCAGTGGGTCTCAAAGCTGCATGATATTTAACAAGATCATTTTATCGCGATAGATTTGATTGATCCGGATTATTTTCGGCACTAAATGAGAGTGGAGATATAATAAATAAATGTACATAGATATATCGGATATCCAATAATATAACAGAGATATAATAATAAACACATAGATACAATAATACACAATTTCTATTAATGAGTGAAATGTACAGAACTGTAAAATATAGAGTGAATGAACTCGCTAGAATGGTGGGAGCTCATCTCTGAGAAGAGATGTGATGGCTATGCTCATTTGCAAGAAGATGATTATTAAAATTAGGCTCAAAAGGCCTTTTTAACATAAATAAAATCCCAAACCCTAACCCTAGAAGATGAAAATCCAACAATTGTGTGGACCTCGTTACGGGTAGTTTGGTGTATCAACTTCTCGGGGGTGTAACTTTGGAATACAATCTTCGTTTGGGGCGCACGGTAGCTCATTGGAAAGGTATTGATGAGGAGATTCATTTTGGGGATCAATCAAATCCGTTGGATATCATTGAAGTTTTATATCATGAAAAACCTTCATTTAGACCCTCAAAATGGCCCTAGAATTTTAGGAACCAAAAAATTGCTAAAAATATCAAATTGCCAAAAAATTGTTTTGAGCTAGTTGGAATAGGTGGGTGGCCACCAATATCCACCTAGATCATTGATGGCTGAGATCAGTTCAATCCAATGGTCTAGATCAATAGTGGTCTCAAAAGGAGCTCGATTGTTAACCTTCCCTCTCTGTTTTGACTTCACCATGGGAGGACACTTGTCCTCTCCATGTGTCACCTTCCACTTGACACCTCCTCATTAGACTCATATTCTTGTGTAAGTTATGGTTTCATCATATGTGGAATCCATGTTAGGGAAACATGTCCATCCACCTCACATCTTCCCTTTTTCCTCAAGGTCAATATTCCATCGTGTCGAGGTTCCACATCCAACAATTTGACATCCAACATTTTAATAAATGCTCTTTTTTAAGAAATCCTAGATTTCGAGATGGTCCAGGTTCCATTGAATCATTCCACCATTTGTCATTCAAATTTTCTATAAAATCCCCTTTTTGAGATTTCTGATATTTTCAAATGTTTAGATGGTCTGAATTCCATCTCCCAATTCCATAATTTGGCCTTCATCCCTTGACCTTCCACCATGGCCCCATGGATGGACTTTGCTGACATGGAATTTAACACAATTACTGGCATGGAATCTATGTGACATGTTGACATGGGATCTGGAATCCTTCCTTTTCAACAAAATCCATTTTCAAGAACTTCTGGATTCTGAGATTTTTGGATGGTCTTGGTTCCACCTCCTGATTCCGACCACCCGTCCCCTTCCATAAAACATGCCACCATGGAATGTTGATAGATCCTTCTTGTTGATGTGTCTCATGACATGTCATGTTGACTTAACACTTCTAAACCTCGTCCCAACATGTCGTCTGAATATTTGGCATGCTGACGTGGCATTTGACATCCTTCATCTAGATTTGATAGGTGAGGTTCCACTTCATGGTTCCATATTCCGACCTCTGTTTTGTGACCTATTACCATTGTTATGGGACTTATCAGTAAATAAAGACATAAACAGATCTCCCTAGATTCACTTAGATCTAGAGAAAAATAGAACAAAATATGACGCTTTCCCTAAGCTCTAACCATTGTGTTTACGATTTAACAAGAGATGGGCAACATACCGTTTAAATATCGCTTCCTCTTGTCATTGTCATCCTAGCTCCACCCTAGTGCTCCTGTGATATTGAATCTACAAGGGAACACAATCCAACCAAAGTGAAAGAAATATAATATAATCAACAAGAACCTATGTATGTGATCAAGGAATCATACAATAAAACAAAGCAAGTTTTATGGGAAAGAAACATATCATTGTATCATATTAAAATGAAAGTGGAGATTACAACCAAAGCCCTGATGTCGCAAGGTCCCCTCTCGATGACCCTTTTCTCCAACACACACACTTCCTCCAAACTTGAATGAAGAATATCCACAATGACTTGATGAACTGAAATGAAGCTCTCAAGTATGAACTGAAGTAGAATTCCTCATCCAATTCTTAGCCTATTCAACATTAATCTTGCTTGAATCAATGTTCATTAAACTTATCGCTTTTCCATTAGAGATCCCTCTTTATATAATGTGAGGGAGAGATGGTTGAAGAGATTAGGATGATCCCACCAAATCAGAGAAGTGAGTAAGATCCGAACCTTTCAGAGGCCACATCATCTTCTAGAAGATCCCCTTCTAGAACATTCGTGAAACTTGACCTTTTCTTATCTTTTTGACATTTTCACACCCTATCTATATAGCATCCCGTAGAGACGTCGCAACCCAACTTGAGAGCAGAGGGAAACGATCAGGCATCGTCGCACCCTGTGTAAAGTGTAGCATGCGACAACCTTCCTTAATAGAGTTTTTGAGAAGAGAAATCTAGTTACTTTCCTCATGGAGAAAGGCTCTTTTTATCTTTTCATGGGAACATGAACACATGTTATCAGTGGATCATCGGGGTGACCAAAATAATGTGTAACAAAATTCCCCCCAAACTATGAAGCTGGAACTCGTGACAAACGAAATACTTTCTAGAATGTGTGTGTTGGAAACAAGGAGCACACTGATCAGGAACCTGCAAACAGTCAAGCATCAGCATAATAATATACCATTGTCTGAGGTAGACATTCCCATACTCAGATTACAAAATGTCAGATGAGTCATGGCCACTAAATATACATTGTGGATCCATGTCAATGTGAATCGTCATAGCCACGAGACATACAAAGTGGATCTATGTGTCGATACAAATCATGAATACTCCATCGCAACCTGAACCAGAATGATGTGATCCAAGGCCTTCATTTCCATCGTCCCTAAGTACGAATCTAGCCATGTGATTACAAGTGTTGAAGTTGAACATGGTAGAAACCACTTGATTACCGGTCAATGATGAGAACCGTTAACAAGTGCGAGGGAAAACACCATTGATGTCAATGAATCCCAAGGTACTCTATTACAATCCAATGAATGTGAATAAATGAGTTGAAGTCGAACACTCGATAGAATCTCTCAATCAGGGGTCAATGATGTGAACCCACTGTTGGAAGAGAAGAAACCTGCCATTGAGGCATGCATACTCTAAGGTACCAAATGATTTCTAAATCCTATTCATGGATAATGAGTTGAAGTCGACAGGAAAATACTCGTTACAAGAGGGCCTTAATGTATCCCCCATCAATGACACGAAATAAGTAAGAAATTTGAAGTAGATTAGAGTCTAAAGTGATTTGAAACTGACTCAAGGAAGGCCGACATGGTAGAAAATTTATATCTGCAGATGGCTGACACGATAGAAGGCTTGTTTAGGTTAGACTTCTCTTGAACATATGAACAACACAACAATAGTCTTGGAAGCATTGACTCAAGGAGGACCCAACATATGAACATGAATATGGTCAAACGAGAGACAAATGGATTTCCCAACCCAGATACAATGACAAAGGGGGGTGTCATGTTCAAGAGAGACTATTACTACCATGAACACAGATACATAGACACTTTTCTTTCCCAATTTCTCCCCACCATTTCTAGCGAGTACCTCTTTATTTTTGCACAATATTGAGGAGGATAACATATGCTTGTTGATGTAATCTCATCCTTCGGACGAGTCCCTCGAAGTATGTTTAATGAACCCTAAGAAGGAGTGGTTCGGTCCCATATGGGTCTTTCGATGTTTGTTTAATGAGTCCAAAGAAATAAAACTCATGGGTTTTTCATGTTTAGAGAGTCTGAAAAACACTTAAAGATAACTCCACAAGATCCTTTTTCATAAGTTAATCTAATGAGACTGAAAAAGTGATAACCTACTGCTCATCAGATGTTATCTTCAAATAATTTTACGATCATTAAAAGAACAAGGTCTCTCAACAATATTTTCATTTTTATGGAGCGTGAAAAGAGATTAAAGGATGCTCCATAGATTTCATTTTTTGTCTCACCATTACTGGTCTGAAAAAGAAATAAAAGTATACTCGGTTACATTCTCATTGATTTACGAGAACGAGAAATAAAAAAAACTAAGCTCGAAGTTTTTCCTGAAAAACCCTAAAAGGATCTGTACATGTGTACAAATGCATCAAAAACAAACCAAAAACTGAATCCTTGTTTCACCGGTTCACTCCTAGACTTTTTATCTGCAAAAATCAAACACTTGCAAAGTCATTAGGGCTTTAGAGTTTAGGTGAAACATATAAAATATAAATGAAAAGGTTAAAAGATCAATAAAAATGGGAAAAACTTCATTTCACTGTTTCATTTGTTATTTCACCCAAATTTTGTTCCAAACCCCCTTTTTACCTCGATTTTCAACTGCGGATTGCGGAGGGCACGGCTGATCATTTGACGAACGGTCTTTGCAGAACATGTAATTTTCATCTCTTTTAACTTTCCATGGATCAAAATTTGGTTTTCATTGGTTAGAAATAGACTTTTGAGTTATTTTTTTGAGGGTACCTATGCACGAAGTTCGTCGTGGGTGCCTTATATCGAGCCCTACCATGATCTAGGGTCATTGTTGGAGGCCTTAAAGCTAGCCTGCGATGACTCCTCACTGTGCAGATGCCCTGTCCTATGACGTGTGCAACCAAAATGTTTTTAAAGATGAAAATGCCAATAAAAATTAATCCAGGAAAGAAGATAATGATGTTAATCTCTCTTTATCGTTCCATTGCAGGTTTTCCACGGTAAAAATGTTGGAATGGCACGAGAAAGAGAATGAGGAGGAAGACTACTTTGTCGAGAATGACCCAGGAATGGTAATGGCCCTCCACCAATGTGGATTGTTGAAATTCTTTAAGATCCAGCATATGAGGGCCCAACTCAGATTACTCGAATACCTAGTTCACATGTGGGATGTGAACAAACAGGCGTTTCATGTGGGTGCTCACAGTCTTACGATAGATATCGAGGATATCTAGTTCTTGACTGGGATATCTCGTCGTGGGTCCCTAGTCACACTTACTGGTAGAAGGGGTGAAGGCGAGCCTATGAACCACTATATCAGTGCACATTGTGTTCTAGGTACTTATAATCATAGCGGTAAAGTTTCTATAAGATATGTCCAAGACTTGCCTCTATGGACCATCCTCTATACCATCACATGCATGGTAGGGAGTAAATCTCCCCATATGGCTATTCAGAGCTATTTTCAGTATGTGTTGGAGTGTATGGAGCCCTGAGTTATCAACTAGTGTGAAGGGGTTCTCAAAAGTATGAAAAAACAACTAACCAAGTGCATGAATGGTGAGCTGAAACAGTTTGGATACGGGTCGATTTTGGTGTCCTTCCTAGAGAGGGCCCCAGTTTTGCACTTACAAGTAGAGTGGCGTATACCTGCCCTAGAGGATCCGAGAATGAAGAGGTGGGTCGACCTCATGGCACGACATGCATCTAGTCCCATTGTTAGATATAATGATGTCTTCTTCGACTGGTTGAGAACTTAGAATCTTATGGTCGACAACTATACATATGTCATATTAGAATTCCGTGGAGATCTAGACTTGGCTCTTACCGAGGGTTCCCAATGGGGAGACATAGGTAAGAAGGAAATTTTGTTTATATGATGCTTTTGTGGTTTTTAATGATATAAAATGCATTTTAGGTTGTTTATCTGATGACTAATCAAATTCTCTTTGATGATGTAGACATGGGACCTTATCGTCCTCCCAGTTCATACCCTATCCATAGGCAAGGGGATAGAGAAGATGTAGCAAGAGTAGTTGTTGCTGACTTCGAGACCTTAGAGAAAAATCTATAGGGGCTCACGATGAACATCCTGGATACCTCCATCGACGACATCCCGAGGCATTACCAACACCATATAGTGGGTGTGTCTGCTTCCATCGGTTGATTGATCTGTAAATTAGTACAAGCAGTCACATGTTATAGCGAGCAACATCCTTGATGCTCTATTGTATATGAAGCCATGTGCTTCACATTTTTTATATTTTTGTCTTTGGACAAAAACACTTTTGGTAAAAATTTTATCGTTATATATATATATATATATATATATATGAGGCTTCTATAGGCTTACTTGTTGTACATACAAAGTGTGATTGGATTTTATAAATTTCTTAAATGTTTGTCTAACACATAATTATCCAAAGCATCTGTTAATGTATTTAGACATCTAGGAATGCGTTGATATTCAATGTAATCAAAATGGCATTCCAAAAGGCGAATTAGTAAATATACCCTTAACACCGAAGGACTTCGAATGGAGTAAACATTACTCAACTATAAGACTACTAACTGTGAATTGAGTTGTACAATAAGGTGATAGATTCTAAGTGAAACAACGTCGGTCAATAATTCGATGACAACATTGTATTCCGCAATATTGTTAGTTGCACGACCGAGGAAAACACCATGTAGACTAATCAATTCATCTGTAGGTGCATAGATTTCCCAAGAAATAGATGCTAAGTTTTGAGTGTTGTCCATCAGCGAAGCCAATGTAGGGTAGCAAAGACACCGACATCTAGAAACCAAGAACAATGCAAGGTAAGTAGCTGAAGGTCAAAACCAAACAATGAAAAAGCACACAAGAGTATGATACACTAAAAGTACAATCACTCATGCAAAAATGATTTAAGCATAGTACTTCTTCAAGTAAATCTCATTTCTGGGTTCACTCAAGGGATTTCATCATAATCAACCAGCTCATAAGCTCCCTTCTTCAATACTCATTTGACAATGTAAGGACCCCGCCACATGGGCTCAAATTTACTGGCCCTTAGAAAATCACGATCTTGCTCGTAAAGAAGAACTAGATCACCTTAAGAAAAAACACATGACTTGACATGCTTGTCATATTGGGATTTAACACATTTCTTATGAGTTTCAATAACTAAGGCGGCATCACGACGGGTTTCGTCTAGTTTCATCAAATACAAAAGACGTTCCTCTTCAATAGAGGTGTTAGGGAGAAGTTCAACGACTAGTTTCAAAGATGATATTTCACATTCAATCGAAAAAATAGCTTTGATACCATAAACTAACTGGAATGGTGTGAATCCCGTGGCAGACTTAATAGATGTTCGATAGGCCCATAATGTTGAGAACAACATTGTGTGCCAACTTGTCTTATGAATTCCTATCATACGTCGAAGAATGGTAGTGATAACTTTGTTGATTGCTTCAACTTGGACATTGGCATGTGGGTAATAGGGAGTTGAGTTTTCATGGCGAAGACCCAACTTTTTCAGTAAGTTCAGACATCATAAAATTCTGAAAATGACTACCGTGATCAGTAACGATGGCTTGAGGGACACCAAACCTAGTAATGATATGATTAAATATGAATAATGCTGCAGTTTTCACGGTGTTATCAAATGTAGGCATCGCCTCAGCCCATTTAGTGAAATAATCCATAGCTATATTGATGTATCCATGCCCCCCGACAGAGTGAGAGTTACATGTCATGAAGCCAATGCCCCATTTGGAAAATGGACCAATGGAAACTATAGGATTTAAGGGAGCAGGATGAGATCTTATCTTGTTATTATAAGTTTGGCAAGCATGGAATTTCTGGATGGAAATAATGCAATCCTTAAACAGTGAAGACCAGAAATAACCTGCTTGTAAGATCTTTTGGGCAATGGAATACCCAGATATATGACCGCCACATTATCTAGAGTGCTAGTCATTCAAAGCTTTCTCAGCTTCATCATAGGTGGGACATTGTCAAAATATAGAATCAATACCATGGTGGTAAAGGGTATCATCGAGGATGATGTATTAAAGGGCTTGATACTATATACAACAACGATATATACTAGATAGATCAGGCTGGAAAGTTTGAGTCTAGAGATAGATAATGATATATCCATACCATACATCATCATGACTGATCAGAAAAAGGGATTCGTCGGGTAAGGAATCCTCTGCCACATTTTGTGTTTCAGTTGAGGGAATGTCACATATCAGTTCGGCAAAAACCAAATATTTCTTTGACTTAGTGTGTTCAAACTCCAATTCAAACTCTTGGAGAATCACTATCCATTTGGAGTACTTTCCCCCAAGAAATTGTCGAGTAAGGATATGTTGGATGGGGTTGCAATCGAAAATAAGGATGTTTTTTCATAATAAGATATAATTACGAAAACGTTGAACAACTTGAATAACTACTAAGGCCAGTTTCTCTACATGTAGGTATTTGGTCTCGGTAGTCATAAGACTCCGACTAAAATAGTATATCACATGTTCTTCATGTGAATCATCCTCTTAGACTAATACCATAGAAATGGTAGAGTCCAAAGTAGCTAAGTAGAGGAAGTAATCTTAGCTATAGTCAGGGGGAAACAGTAATGGTGTACGGGTTAAGGCAAGTTTCAAAGCTTCAAAGGCTTTGTTTGTAGTATCATCCCATGCAAATTCGTAACATTTCTTCAGTACTCAAGTGAATCCTTTCGTCAGTTCAACATAATTGATGTTGAATCAACGTAAAAAGTTTCCCTTGCCTTGCAAAATTTGGAGTTGGCGTAGTGTAGAAGGAGGAGGTAGATTAAGAATAGCCTCAACCTTCAAGGAATCTACTCAAATCCTATGTATCAATACAATAAAACCAAGAAGTCGGTCGGACTCCACTCAAAAAACACATTTGTGTGGGTTCAAATGGATACGATAATGTTGACAACGTAAGAAAATGGCCCTTAAATGTGTCAGGTGATCATGGAAATTCATGGAATACATCGGGAGATCGTCAAGATAGGGCTACACAATGTGCTTAATATCATGGAAAGTGTAACACATAGTGCACTAAAAGGTCGCACCAACATTCTTGAGACCAAAGGGTAATTTCTGGTAGGCAGAGGTTCCCTAAGGGAAAATAAAAGCAGTCTTGTGTTGATCCACTTGTAAAATATTAATTTGATTATAGCCGAAGAAACTGTCCATCAAGGAGGAGATTTCACTCCCGACACAGTTGTCAACGATTTTGTCAACAAAAGGGGTCGGGTAATTATCTTTAGGACAAACCTTATTTAGGTCCCTATAATATACACAAACATGGATGGTAACTTGTATCTTATTTATCAGAACAATATTTGATACCTAATTTGTCAAAGCCATAGGATAGACAAAGCCAGCTTTAAGAAGTTTTTCAACCTCAATCTTGGTAGCAACAGCTTTGTATGGATGTACTGGGCGAAGTCTCTGTCGAACGGGTTTAGCGTCTGAATATGTCTTAATTTCATGCACAGTGATATCAAGATCAGTACCTGGCATTTCTTCATAACTCTAGGAAAAAACTTCATGAAATTCTTGGAAAAGGGATTTATACGTGCAGACCTCATCAGTAGAACATGAGGCACCGATATGAACATTTTCTACGACTCTGGGTTTAATCGATATGTCAAGAGGAACGGTAGGTGAAATGTTACTCAAGTTCCCTTCATACAAAACATTGTGTGTTAACTCAGGAATGAAAGAAATAACAACAACGATCAACAAAGTCAAAATCCATTGGTAGCTCTCTATGGTATCACGTTCTAGGAAGAGGATAGAACAATGATGTCCATCATCCAATGGAGTGCCTTCCATAGACATGACTGACATGATCATCTCATTAGTAGTAAATATTATGTGAAATGGATCAGGAGATGAATCACGGAGAGAAGGAGGAGAAGGAGTTGTCGATTGAATAGTTTGATAAGCAAATTCAACTGGGATTAAAGAAATTTTATCACCGTAATGAAGAAAATCACCAGGGTTAGGCACTATTCATGGGTCATATGACTCAAGGGTTTCACGAATATTGGTGGAGATCATATTAATCGAAGAGAAAAAAGGAGAAGGAATATCGGGTGGTGGGATTGGAAATGTACCCATCAAAGTTGAATCTTTGAAAAGACCCACGCTGACAATCTCGTAACTGGGAGGTTTTTTCGAGATAAAAGGCATGTTGCTAGTATGGGAATCAGAATTAAATAAGTTCAGTTGGTTGACAGTGACTGCCTTTCCTTAGTGCGGTAAACATATCACACGAAAAATGGTAGACACAATTGCGCACATGGAATCAGCTACAGCCAAGCAAAAGATTATAATCGAGAGGTGCATCGAAGACCTCAACTTCTACATTGACTGATTTACCTTCTAATGTAATAGACAAAGAAGGAAGAACAACATAAGGTTTAAAATCTGTACCATTGAAGGCCTTAAGTGTATTGAGTGATTCAGTGAGGGCAGGAGAGCCAATAGCTTTCCAACAAGTAATGGACATAATGCAAGTTGATGCTCCTTCATCAATGACGGTTCTACAGATATTCTTGTTTTCAACAACAACTTGGATCTGAAATGCTAACTGAGGAGGAAGCCTTGGAATGTGATCTTCCAAGTCAAAGATTATCAAATTAGTATTTGTAGGATCAATTCCACCAATGGCCTTTAACAGTGCCTTCTGTTGAGTAGGACAACTTTGAAGGACTTCGAGAGTTGACATCGCAGAGGGTGCTTACGAAATATCTTCTACAATAATGTAGTTTTTGGAAGCACGTGCATGGGGATTGAATGTAGACTTTTGAACAACGCCTTTGGGAGGGGGATGAAGAAATGTATTAAGACCCAGTCTTTCTAGATGAAGACGACCGTTTGGAGGTGAAATTGGGAGAGGAGGTTGAACCAACGAAGGTGGTACATCATCAACTTTCTCCTTCGACAAAGAATAATCCTTGGCTCGAGGTGCGACTGCAACTTCATTATTTTTAGAGTCACTAGTACACATAAGGACATAAGATGAAGTAGAAGGAGAAGCTTGTTCATGAATGACCAGTTGGGTTTGCTACTAAGAAGGGAAATATTGTTACAAAACAACAAGTGTAGAAGGATTTTCGATCCCTTGGAGGAACTTAGTAACCTCATCACGTTGTGGACAATATTTCGTGTAATGATCGTCACCAAAAACAAGGAAAGGGTAACGAGTTTTACGTTTATCCTTCTCATGAACGGTCTGCATTTTGGATTTATCATATTGTGGATTATTATTCTTGTCCTCCTTGTTCTTACCCTTCCCTTTCTTTTTATTTTGGTTTTTCCTGGTAGGTGTGGATTGAACCGAATTAACTTCAGCAGTCTTACCAGAGGAAGGAATAGGAGGAGGAGTATTCTATAAATTAGAATTATTGGATTTGGGATTGGTGTGATTGGCATGCGCAGACTGGGTCTCGGCATGAAAGGTGCCAATCACACCATTAGTAGCATGAGAAGTTTTTGGAGGTGTTGAGGTAGGGTTTGTAGAAGGATGAGGAGCATCAAGGATCAAATGGTAAAGTGTTTCTGTTTGCGAATAAACAAGATCTAGATATTGACTAATCGCCTGCTCTTTAGTGACAACACCACCCATGGCGAAATCATGAGAGATAGGTCTAATGAGTGATTTGTTAAACCACTCAGCCAATAGTTGATCAAGAAGAGGAACTTTGATTAAGTGTCTTCTCCTCCTCCACTCATGGATGTGATCAGAAATATGAGTGGACGAGGATTGTTTAAAAGAAATCAAAATTTTGGTTCTTGTCTCGTATCAAATTCGCAATAGATAATGTGTCAAAAAGGCCATGGCTAGGGTGTTAAATTCATTAAAGAATCCTCACGATAACTTGATGTACCATTTTTCTTCCGAACCCATGAGAGTTCGTTGGAAAACCCCTAGTCTGATGGAGTCATTCATCAAGGAGTTGGATGAACACCATAGGTGAAAAGTCATAATATGATTATTTGGGTCTTCTCCTTCTCTACCGTCAAATTTAAGAATGTCGAAGAATAGTTTGGCCAATATGATGGGCCAATAAGGATATTGTAGAATAGGATCATTCAAAATCCTAGACAAATCAAGTAAATCCAGAGTGGCTAGAAAGGGAAACTATCGGTTCACTTGAGGAAACTAGTAGCTCTGAGGGGGAAGTCCCATAGGTATACCAGTAGGACCATAAGCAGTCTATAGATAATTAGAAAATCCTGACAGATTCGGTTATGGAGGATTTTGAGGCTGATAGCCCACAAGATTGAGTTGATTAGGTATGTTCCCTTGGAAGGGAACATTAGATTGAAATTTTTGACACCAAGTGGGATTCAAACAACATGGATATGGTTGACCGAGGTTAGAGGGTACAAAAGAATTGACTTGAGGATGTTTCCCCCCAAACGGTTGTAGATTTCCTTGGAAAGGAAGATTCCAAGGTTGAGATTGTAACATAGGTACATTTTTTCCATAAAGTGGGTTATGGAATCCAACCTGAGGTTTACCCCCAAGTTGAGGTTGTCCCTCAATTTGAGGTTCTCCCCCAAATTGAGGTTTCCCCCCAGCTTGAGGTTGACCTCCAAGAGGAATTTGGAAACCAGAAGTGATAGAATGATTGGTGCCTCCAATTAGATTAGAGTCACTAGGGTTGGGATGATGAGATCTTATTAACAAAGGCGGAGGAGGAATGTAAGGCCCTCCGGAGAGAACCTGGGTAGGTGTGGGAATGAACTGAGTCGCAGCATTGTACCCAGGAAGAACAAACTTCTAGAACCTCCGGATGGAACCTGGGTAGGGATAGCAATGGAAGTATTCAAAGCTTTATATCGAGGGGGAAGTGATGGATTTTCTCTAGGCGGAAGTGGTGTTCCAATAGGAGCTTGAGTGACAACCACATTTCCATTAGAAACCCTGGTAGCTTGTGGGACCATAATAGAATGGGCCATACAGAGAGGAAGAATCAAGTGAGAACCAACCAACAATTGGTCTAGAAATACGGTGAAACTACTGGTAGTACTAGTAAAATGGTCTAAAGGTACCGTATAGGTAACAGACATCTCAAGCATTTGCAATGCCATAGGTTGATTAGGGCTCGCTCCTAGGTTGTCGTAAAGATCTCGTACTGTCAAAGGGATGGAACTAGGATTAGAAGTTTCGATAGTATGAGCCAGGGTCCTAAATGATTCACTTTGAAAAAGTGGATCCTCTACTCCAGATCTCGTGTTTGGTCCAGTAGGTACTTCAATATTATCAACAACAACAATTTCTCTAGATGATTTCATTCGAATGATGTGCAGATCTCGTCTCACACTCAACAATGGGTTTTGGGGAACTTGGAACACCTCTAAGGAATCTGAAAAAATTCAAAATCCTTCCAAAGAGTGTGTGCTTCCAACTACAGAAGCTACTTCATTGTTGACTACTCCCTCGGGAGATCCTTCTGGTGAATTAGGAAGCAAAGGGAGGTAACATTCTGGATCTTACTAGGATAGCCCTTGCATCCTATGTGAATGACAAAGGTCGATGTTGGCTGAACCAAGTAAAGAACGAAAACAATCTATGGCCAAATAAAGAAACAAATAGTACTCACTAATAAAATCTAAGAATCAAACCAAGCAAACAAACCTTCTTATTTCGAAGTCAATAGTTGGTGATGAAATCCAACGTCGCAAAATCAAGACAAGAAGGGGTTAGGATAAAGCGGGTGTAAAAGTTACGTTGATGACCTACTTAACGGACTTACACCCTAGTGCAAGCTCCCACACATAATCATGGGTATACCCTCTGTTAGGTTATGAAAAAGGTACAAATATCCTCCTTATTCCCACAATTCATGATACAATCTTTATTGACTTTTATGTTAATTAGGAATAAATAGGATAGAAAATGATTAATATGTATTCTAGTGATAGTATTGAAGTTATGTTGAATAGATTCTAAAATACGATTGGAATTGTTTGATTCTGTTACAGGATTGGATAAATATTGTCAAAACCAAAATAGCAAAGGAGATCTTGAAGATGTGTGAGCTATTGGAGGTTAAGGAATTTTGGCGCAAAGCAATTTTAAAGATGATTTGATTTTCTATATGGCTTGATTTACTCATATTATTTTATATATAGAGGACAATAGATCCTAAAAGACAATCTAAGAGTTGAGTTCAAGTATTCAGACTCATAGTTACTCTGCGCAAGAAATTTTTTTGAATGATGTACCAGCTATGAAGTTAATAAAAGCTTTGATCGTTTTCACCATTTCTATATACTGAGTTTCTAGTAGCAGTGCTTCTAAGGACCAAGGGCCCAGTCTAAAGGAGCTATTGTTTTAGCTGTAATTGTATCAGTCTGATTTATGTTTTGTGATTCAATTCTCTTTCACAATAGTTAAGATGAATGCATAAGCGTGTTAATGATTTCACACTATTTTGCATACAGAAGATAGACATTTCTTTTGAGTGTTAATGATTGTTGATTCCAACTTCCATTATTGTAGTTTGTTGCTTGATAGTTCCTCACATTTTCATATGCGTTGTTCCTTTTACTTAGATTCACATTTGTTGTTCCTTTCAAATCGATTACGGTTGTCGTTCTTTTCAGTTAAAGTTACAATTGTTGTTCCTTTCCGTTCAGTTATATTTGTTGTCCCTTTTGATTAGATTACAATTTTTGTTTCTTTCCATTAGAGTAATTCGCTATTTCCTTTTCAACAATTCAATTCATAGTTAATAGTTAATTCTGCAAGTCTTTTACTTAGATTCAATCGTTTCTTCTTAGTTAAATGTATTCAATAGATTAGCTAGTTCCTTTTCATTCACAGCATGTTAGTAATCAGATTTCAATTCTGTTAAATAAGATATTAGTATTAGAATCTTTAAATGAACATTTGAGGAACTTGATTGTGGATAAACTTAGGTTTGCTTTAGCTACGCGAGTTTATCCTCTACAAGCTATCTGCATAGACTTTGCTGATGTTCTTAAGATAAAAGATGAATCCTCGGGTTGATAAATTAATGTTAAACTAAGACTGGTTTTAGGACATATTTAGAGCCCAACACCCTCCAAGGAGCTTGAGTGAGTTTGGAAAATGTTGATTCCAAGTAGCGTGAATACTTTCCCCTCCACAGTCAACTCGTGTAAAGACCCTAGAGAGATAGGCTACTAAGGTTACCGACTACAACAATGATGCCTGTGGAAACAATGTCAATAGTCTGAACTACATGCAAAGGTAGAGTATCTAGCCCGAAATCAACTCGAGAGGCTCCCACACATAATAGTCGGTATACCTTCAAGTGACCCCCAATAATACGCGCAATCTCTACACCAAGACCAATAAAGCAGGGTGAGTAAATCTGCCATTCTTAATGCGACCTTAGGTTTGACCTTTGTGTGAGAAGGACTTCCCAGGATAAAATGCAGCAATTGGATTTGAACTCTCCCTATCACAAGATACTATTGTATGTTTTGATTCTTTCGAGAATGTGCCTTACAACCTATTCCAAAGCGCTATCCTAGCTAATGTTGGTGAAAAATATCCCTAGAAAATAAAAGTTACTAATAAATTTTAAATTTACGTTGTGTTTTAGAAGTTGTTGTTTACTCAAAAGGGAGATGGACATGAAACTGATAAAGGTTTGACCTTGACCCATTAAAATACAAAAAGAGATGAATGTGTAATTTTTCAATTCAATGAACTCTAATTACGGTAGGGAGAAGGTATTCTTTTGAAGTACAAAAAGCTACGAATTGCAATTTCTTAATTTCGAATGAAGACAATTCCAAATAATCATGAACTACAAAGTTTTCCAATTCTTCTCTTTAACAAATATTTCGAATGTAAAAATTTCCTTATGAGAGATTACTAAAAAGAATAAATGAATTCAATTCTACCTTTGCAAAACAAAATTAGAGATGTAATGATGAAAGGAAAATGTAATCCAAGAAAATCAAGACATTCTCAACACAATTCCCAAATCAAACTCGTAATATAGACAAAAATGAAAAAGACAAGAAAACCTTTTGTCATATGCAAGCAAAAAGTGTCTCTTAAGCAACAAACAATCTACAAAATAAAATGAATCCAAAATTTCATGCAAACCAAAGACCCTTTGTCAAACAAGCACCCAGATCAAGATCTAAGATTATATCCTTGTGACAATGATCAAAAGAAAAAAACTTGCAAAATGCAAAGAAAGACTTTCAATCACTGAAAACCAAACACAAGCAAGATTTAATCTCATAGATCAATCAAACATAGGCATTAGAAGTACATCCCATGCAACTAAGGAAAAACTGGGAGGGAAAAAGACAAATTGACTCACTCCAACAAAATCTACAGGAGTCGGCGTAGGTTGGGTATGGGACACAGTGCGATGAGCAAAGGTCATTGTAGGCTACTAGCATAGCATAGTGTGACGTCGTCGCACTAGATTGGTCAAGCATGATGCGAAGTCTGAGGGTCGTCATAGGCTTCTAGTAAGACACAGTGCGATGATCTCTGCAAATGAAGAAAAATTGGAAGAAAGACAAAAAATCTAACTGAACTTCTAGACCCAGGGAGTCCAAATGGATCACCCACAGACTCAAAGAATGAAATTTATCAGAAGAATGCATGCTAAAGGAAAATGGGAAGAAAAAAAATCAAAACGAGTTTGTATCCCTACTATGGTCGCCAATTTTGTTATGGGACTTATCAGTAAATGTGGACATAAACAGATTTCCCTAGATCCAACTAGATCTAGAACAAAACAAAACAGAATATGATGCTTTCCCTAAGCTCAAACCATTGATTTTACTATTTAACAAGAGATGGAGAAACATGTCGTTTAAATATCTTTTCCTCTTGTCGTTGTCATCCTAGCTCCACCTCGGTGTTCCTGTGATATTGAATCTGCAAGGGAACACAATCCAACCAAAGTGAAATAAATATAATATACTAAAAAAGAACCTATGTATGTGATCAAGGAATCATACAATAAAACAAAGCAAGTTTTATGGTAAAGAAAAATATTACTGTATCATATTAAAATGAAAGTGGAGATTACAACCAAATCCTTGATGTCGCAAGGTCCCCTCTCGATGAACCTTTGCTCCAACACACACACACACACTTGATCCAACCTTGAATGAAGAAGATCCATACTGTCTTGATGAACTGAAATGAAGCTCTCAAGTATGAACTGAAGTATAATTCCTCATCCAATTATTATCCTATTCAACATTAATCTTGCTTGAATCAACCTTCATTAACGTTAGCCCTTTTCCATGAGAGATACCTCTTTATATAATGTGTGGGAGATATGGTTGAAGATATTAGAATGATCCCACCAAATTAGAGAAGTGAGTAAGATCCCAACCATTCGGAGGCCACCTCATCTTCTAGAATATCCCCTTCTAGAACATTCGTGAAACTTGACCTTTTCTTAGCTTTTCGACATCGTCGCACCCTATCTATATAGAAGCCTACAGAGATGTCACATCCCAACTTGAGAGTAAAGGGCGATGATCGGGCATCATCTCACCCTGTGTATAGTGCAACATGCAACAACCTTCCTTAAAAGAGTTTTTGAGAAGAGAAAGTCAATTACTTTCCTCATGGAGAAAGGCTCTTTTTATCTTTTCATGGGAACATGAACAGATGTTATCAATGGATCACTGGGGTGACCAAAATAATGTGTAACAACCATGGCTCTGCCACCTTAAATTTTCCATGTAACCATCTACGTGGACTTCATGTCATCCCCACATGGAATATTTTTAGCATGACATCACATTCCTCAAGTTTCCACTGTGTCACATTTCCATATCTAGATCCAACTTTCTTCAAAAGTCCAATTATTTGAATTATGGGATGTTTGATACTCTAGATATCATGTGATTCCTCTCTGGCTCATCATTCATGTGCTAGGTTCCACATATGAGATCCGGAATGTTTGAATAATTCCACTCGTGAATCTTCTAGATGTCCATTATTTGGATATTAAGGTTCCTTCTGCGAGGTTCCAGGTATATCCAGGATTCAACTTTCTGGAAAAATTTGACTTACTTGAAATCCCATATTTTCACTAATTCAGATATCGCATGGCTCCGCATGTCGAGTTCCGTAGGCCAGGACCACTCTAGCTCATAACCCACTGTAAGGTTTCCTCCATCGAGTTTCGTTCTATCTCACTGTTCAATGTTGGGTTCGACATCCAAAATACATACCTCCTAACAAAGTCCCATTTTTCCAAACTTCGGATGTCTAGTGTCTAGATTCAGGGTTCCACCTCCAAGTTCCATATCCGAGATATAGACATTTGATTAAGTCCCTCATTGAAAAATCCATGATCCTTGTCTTTTAGATATCAGGGTTCCTCTTGGTTCAATTTTCATTCAAGTTGATCATGTGCTTGGACTTATCCGTATATAGATTTTCTCCCTTAGCATACACAAAGATCCATGCCTAGTCTCTGCTAGCTCTGCACCTGCTAAATGATCTAGATATTGGGGTTTTTTTCCTTGATGTTCCTTTACAAGGATTTTGAGAGGAAAAAGGGAATCTAGGAAACCCATATTCCTCTACATTCACACCCTCATTAAATCCTGCTATGTAATCTTGTGAATTATATTTTTACACATAAACAATTCATGCCAATTCATGAGGTTTTTAAACCATCAATATCAGATTACTTGTACATATGTTCATGAGAGGATAACCAACATGGAATGAACTTGATATATAGGAAAAATTACAAATTCATACATCTAATTCAATCCTCAACTTAATATTAATCTTATCTCCTTTCACGGGCAAATCAAATATAGAAGATACACTACTTTGCATACATGAAACATAGGCACACATTCATTCACTTTCCTTACACATTTCTTCTCATAACCATGCAATTCAATTGATTATAGAAGCATGCATATTTACATATTTTACAAGCATAACAAAGAGCACAATAGAGACTTATATGTTGCAACTGACTGAGGGTGATTTCTTTTCCACCCAACTATAGGCTTTGTTGCACTGTCATCTTTCTACAATAGGCCACCCTTGTGCCATACCATGACACCACCATGGAAACTCACATTTTCTCAATGAAAGAAAAGGTTGGGTGTGAATACCACTCTCCTTCACAACAATTCACAACAAGAAAAACCTCCTCCCCACCAAACCAATATTTTCCACAAGGTTTCTTAGGTGCCTTCCCAACTGAGTAACCTCTACACCAGGGAGCCCCTTCTCTACTACATAGTCCCTTAGTTACCTCCCTTATTGATGTCAAGTTATTTTCCATCTAGCCTCAAGATCTTGGCCCTCTATTAGGTCAAGTTTAGGGTTTCTATACTCCAATATAGCATATATATTTCTCTTCTCTCACTATCTTCTTTAC
>CBVK0102633397.1:0-42654 GCA_900067695.1 Picea abies
GCCAAAGGGGGAGATTGTTGGATCATGTTGTCATTGATGCCAATGGTTTGTCATTACATTGATGCCAATGGTTTGATTATTTGGGAGATTGTTGGATCCTATTTCAGTGATGTAAATGATTTGGTTTGATTGATGTCATTGATTGATGTCAAGTAATTGATTGATATGATGCCCTTGATGAGAATGATATATGTCCAAGTGGAAACCAATCGATGCAAAGGTGAATTATTAGTGTCTTATCATGGTTGATAAGGTGCACAAATGGATGAACTCCAAAGTGGTCCCCTTATGGTGAAATCCCTCACAGGAAGATGCTTTATGGATTGGATTATACTAGAAGAAACATCAGAGGACCCATGCTTGTATGTGGAATAATGAGATGCAGATCAATGAAGTTGTTGGTGAAACTATCCTAGATGGATAGTGATTATCATGTCATTTCCGATGGTATGTGGAATGTCACATAACTCCTCACGGTTTGAGAGTTATGGCCTTATGAAGTTGGAGGACCCCCTTATGAAGGCTTGAAGCCCTAAAAGGTCAAAGAAGTAAAAGTGCTTGAAAAGAAGAAATCATTATTTAAATGATAAAGTAAAGTGACAAAATCAAGATGGATTATTTAAATGATAAAGTAAAGTGACAAAATCAAGAAGGAATATTTAAATGATAAAGTATTGGAGAACTTTCTATTCATGGAAATTGGTTAACCCTAATATAAGGAAAAGAGGTTAAGTGACCTAGAAATGGGTTAAGTAACCTAAAAATGGGGTAAGTGACCTAGAAGATGAAAGTATAAATAAGAAGCTAGGAACTCTTGTAAAATGTACATTTTGGTGAGAATCCTTGTGGATCAATGGAGAGCTTCTTGTGAATATCTTTTGGAGTATTGATGGAGAGCTTCTTGTAAGAGCATCTTATTGATGTGGATCTCTTGAGCATGATTGAAGATCTATTCTGAAGAAGAAAGTGAGAGGAGGATCTCATGAACGCATCAAAGTTTCTTCAATGTCAGAGATCTTGACGGCAAAAGTTTCAGAGTCACAGAAAACCCTATTTTTTGATGCCCACGAGGGCTATCTTTGTGTATAGGGTGTGTGTACATGCGGGTTGGCTATGTATAGGGTGAGTGTACACATAGGCTAACTGTGTACAGGGAGCGTGGACTCAATAAAATCATGGAGATTTTTGTTTCAGCTGGTGCCAAGCTCTTGGATGATGAGGCAGGTTCTAGATCTGCATTCTATGGCCTCAGATCTATCATTGAGACACGGGTATGGTTACATTTTTGTCTTGATAGATACTATTGTTTGATATGTTGTGAAATCTTAGGGAATTCTTGGTATGGCTCCTATGATATGGCTCAGTTTGGTTAATTTGGTTGATGGAGTGAGTAGCACTCTTGTGATTCAGTAGTGACATGATTGCTATGGTATACTAGCTATTTATACATGATTGAGATAGCATTCATATTGATTTGATGTGGAGCATGAGAAATCTATTAGAGAGATTGGATGTGTTGTGACTGGTTGTGGGTCAGTTTGGACAGTGGAAGACAGAAGGGTTCTAAGCATATGAAGAAAAACAAAACCCTAGTTGCTTAGAAGTAGACACTTGTTGCATTATACACTGGCCACATTCACACGTGGGTTGTAGTGAGCCAGGGCACATTCACACACGGGCTGCACTACTGACAGGCCGCGTACCTGTTGACAGATTGATATCTATTGAGGATTGTTGCCTCATCTCAGTTGGTGCTGAGGATGTAAGCTGAGTCTTGCATATAGAGCTAGTGCTCTTGTAGAGTTGTACTCTATTCAATTTTTGTTGATAAACCCCAAGGATTGTAGTCCATAATAAAAATAAAATTGTACATACATCTTGTGTTCTTTGTGTTCATTGTGGTGATGACTTGTTGATGATATATATTTCTTATATATGTTGCTGATATGTGCCTACATCTAACTAGTTATAAATGACAGCAATGGGTAATGAATAAATGTTGAATGCTAATTGATAAGTTTTGTGCAAGAGGGAAGTTTTGGGAAAACGATCCCCACACTCATTCACCCCCCCCTCTAAGTGTGGTAGGTGTGTCCAATTAGAGTGTCTCTGATATCAGTTCCGTTAGAGGAAACTACACACACTTTTTCTAAAGTAGATGGGTTGAGGAGAGGTGGTGCTCCATGATAAGTTCCTAAAAAGGATGGGTTTTTGAATATTCCAGGGCTGATGTCGATGATTGGAAAGGCGTCCGAGCTAGCGCGGAAAAGAGGGAGGATGTTATCAATTTTGGTGGAATGGTTAGGCTCGTAATGTGTAATTTGGTTGATGGTGGTGATTTTCCCGTTATGGGGAACATCATCATACGAAACACAAAAGAGGCTACTGCCTTCATAGCATACATGTAGCTACATCTGAAAAAAATATTGTAATCAAGTGGGGTGTCGATAACTTCAATAAAAATCAAGATAGTTTTTCCCCCAAGTTCTACGGGGACATTTTGGAAGATCCCTTCAAGGGATGATGATCGACCATCATAAGCTCTCAGGGTGATGGTGGATGGTACTAGCTCAGGTGAGCTGAGTTTCAGCCATAAAACTTTGGACATGATGCATGTGGATGCACCTTCATCGATGATGCACCAATGAATTGTGATGTTTCGGTTCTTTAATAAGACTATTACTGGGACCAGTTACGAGAGGCTGTGAGGGAGAAGTCGGGCATAAAGAGACCCTTGGTAGCCTGTGGGATTCTCAAGTTCTTCAAGTGCCTTTTGATATGATCGTAGGAGTTCCTGCTACAGTACTTGATTGGGATGTGGAGAATTGATCTACAATGCTTCATCGTGAGGGAGGACCAACTGACATTCTCTGCTACAGAGGATGTGAACTTCTTGGCAGGGCTCCCATTATGTGGGATGGCCCTAGCTATTTATTCCCATATTCCTAGGGAGGATCAAGTGGAGACCATGGCAGCTCGCCATTGTACTGGGCCGAACCCTATATCGGGGTCAGTCATCCGGATCGAGGCCATTAATGACCTATTGACTGAGTGTATTGCAGATATGGTGGTGAGGATCTATGGATCCTTGGGTACTCAACGGATCACTCGTGGTCAGATGAGGGTGATGGAGAAGTTCCTAGATGGGTACCTATTTGCATGGGGTGTGTTGATGCACACCAAGATGATGGCGCAGTTGAACCAGTGTCGGGGAGCCGACTCTGGTGACTTTTCTTTTGGTTCTATTCTAGTGGCCTGTTTATTGGAGAGGGTGCCTCTATTTCACATCCACGGTGTCTCAAGTGTGTCGCCAGATGCCACAAATTATCCTGAGATATCCTTACATGGGTATGGACTATCGACATGATCCACACAGCACTGCCTCCTGGGGAGGATTGGGACCAGCGAGGTATGTGTTGTAGTTTTATGTTTTTTTATTTGGATCGATAGCATTTATTATATATGTATATGGATGTTGATACTATCTCTGGTTTTGTTTTGCAGATGTGGAACCTTGAGGACGAGAAGAAAAGGTCATTGGGAAGTTGGCTCATCGGGGGTCGGCTCGATAAGTGCCTGCAGAGTCGAGGGCTAGACAGAGGTGGAGGAGAGATGACGTTGGTGTTGGACCAGTGAGAGAGCCACAGGGAGATGTTGGGGGCATGCTGGAGGATCTTCGTAGACATTTCAAGAGGGTTTTTTAGGGTGTGCCTGAGGGCATGTGGGCCCACATCTAGGACGAGGAGGTTTTGGACCAGTGTGTGGGGGTACCAGTAGAGTGGCAGACCCTGATCCATAGAGCAGCAGTGGTGGGGGCAGCAATGACTGATCAGTTGCCTCCTGGAGCTGGAGGGAATCTAACTGGTGGAGCACCTCTGGTTGACATAAGACCTGAGGGAGGAGCTTTAGGGGCACCTTGAGTGTCATTTTTGTATATATATGGGTTTATGGGCCCAGTTTTGTATGGGGTATTGGATACCCATTTTTTTTACTCATAGGGGTAAGGGAACTAAGGAGCCTATGGACAATTGTATATGTATATCTTTTGTAAAACATTGGGGACCTTCATGATATATATATGATGGATATATTTTGGGTCATTCATGTCTTTATGCTTTATGTTTTTATCTATGATGTCTTTTTTATATGTTGTGACAAATGTATGATGTTATGTATATAATGTTGTTAATGTGATCAATTACAATCTAATACTAGGTTAGCCATGTGATCTTCTACTTGATTGAGTGTTCTTGGAGTATGTGTAAATGTGATGGAATCAAAGTTGCGAGATAGGAGCCTAACTTGCAGGTATTTGTGAAAGAGGCAAGGATCATGAACATGATATATGTTGTTGATCTGGAGGATGACAAGATGGGAATATAATAGAATGCTAAGGTGACAAATGTGGTGATGACTGGCCTTGGTGAGGAGATAAATGACTACATTGTATTCATCTTGGTTGTTGGTGGCTAAGCCCAAACATATGCCACTAGAATGGAGCAGGACATGTGAGGGAGTATAGACGGCCCAAGTGGTCGAAGCGAGATTCTGGGTCCAGCGGCTGGCACCGTTAATGTAACCGATGTGGTAGATTGATGGATGATGCATCTGTTAATAACACAGAAGATAGATTAGACATGAGGAGTGGTGGTGGTAAAGAAGACTAAAAACTCTACAAATGTGTACAAAGAGAAAACTAAGGTAGGGGAACTATGGTGAGGCATAAAACTTCTTGAAGTACAACCCGTTGACGGGTTCTTTGAGAGGGTATCCTTTTGGAGAGGCCAAGATGTAGGTTCCTTTAGTGAGGTAATGTTGGACGATGAAGGGTACATGCCATAATGACTTGAATTTCCCATGGTCAAGAGTGTCGTGGGAGATATCATAGGCTAACATGAGATCACGTTTGTTGAATGAGAGAAGGTTGACATGGCGGTCGAAAGTGGCTTTGGACCGTCTTTTGGCTACCTCATTGTGTTGTAATGAAGATCGATGGTGTTCATCAAGTGACTCTAAGGTCAACAAGCATTTCTCCATTGGAGTTGTGTCAGGTAATAGATCTATGGCAGTGCGTAACATGGGGATTTCTCGCTCGATAGGGAGGGTGGCTTCAATCCCATGGATGAGGTGAAACGGTGTAAAATCAGTGGCATTTGTTACTGTTGTACAATAATCCCATAATGTGGAAAACAACATATGATGCTAGTTGGTATTATGTTTGTTTACAGTATGTTGTAGCATGGTTTTAAGGACTTTGTTGACAGCCTCGACCTGTCTGTTGGACTGAGGATAGTATGGGGAGGTGAACTCAAGGGTGAATCCTAACTTTGACGAGAGTTCTACAAATATCTCAGGGAGCCTAATGGCGAATGTGTCGACTATCATATAGAGAGATATGAGACCCAAAATTCTATGTACGAAGGTTGACGAGGAGGTTTTCGTACCAAGAGTCATCGGAGGTGATAAAGAAGAGATGTTCATCTAGGAAATCCTCGTTGATGGGGGAAGCTTTAGCGTCTGAAGGAAAATACGTAATGAGTTCGATTAGGACGAGATATTTATTGATTTTGGGAGTAGAGAAATCTAGATCATATTCCTGGAGGATAACGATCCATCAGGAAAATTTTCTATTAATCTGTCATCGACTAAGCAAGTACTGCATGGGGTTGGAATTTGCTACGACCTTGGTAGTTCTAAGAAGGATATAATGTCACATCTTTTGGACTGCGAGGAAAAATGATAATGAGAGTTTCTCATCATGATTATATTTCAAGGGTGGCCCTGAAAGGCTCTTACTAATGTAGTGAATCACATGTTCTCGCCCATCATCCCCTAATTGGACAAGGACTCATGCTACTGAAACAACAGAAGCGGATAAGTAGAGGATGTAATTGTAATCATATTCCAGGGGACTGATCAAAGGGGCATTGCATAGGGTGGATTTTAAATCATAAAAATTTGGTTGAGCATGTTCGTCCCATAAAAATGGGATATCATGTCATAGTAGGCATAGAAAACCATGTGCATGAGTAGCGTAGTTTGGGACAAAGCGACGTAAAAAGTTGGCTTTGCCTTGTAAGCTTTGCAATTGGCATAAATTCCTAGGTGGTGTAATTTTTGTGATGGATTGGACCTTGAGGGTGTCCATACTGATGTCATGTTGGGAGACAATGAACCCAAGGAGGCGACCAGTGGTGACGCAAAATACACACTTGAGGGGGTTCAAGCGGATATTATATTGGCGACATTGTTGGAAAACGATGCATAAGTCATCTAAATGTTGGGTTCTCTTTTTGGATCGAGCAGTGAGGTTTTCCAAATAAGAAAGGATGATGCGAGGAATATCATGAAAAACATAGGTCATGGCCCAATGAAATGTAGCACCGGAATTTTTTAGTTCAAAAGGCATGATGCGATAAGAAAAGGTACCCCAAGGGGTAGTAAAAGCGGTTTTGTATTGTTCCGCTAGGTGGATTTTGAATTTGATTATAGTCAAAGAACCCATCCATAAAGGATAGTGCTTCATGGTCAGCACAATCATAGATGATTTGGTTGATGAACGGGATTGGGAAATTGTCTTTGGGACAAGCATGGTTGAGATCACGAAATTCTGTGCAGACATGAATAGTTCCCTTTTTTTTGTTAACAGGGATGGGGTTGGAGACCCATGAAGTGTACGCAATGGGATAGATGAAACCAACAACACGTATCTTGTTAATTTCATATTTGATAGCCACATATTTAGATGGGTGAAGGGGGCATTGCTTTTGATGAGCGGGGATGATATCCAGCCAGGTGTCGATTCAATGTTCGACTATAGAAGGATCGAGGTCAGGCATATCTGTATATGAAGAGGAAAAAATGTCCCAGTATTCCTCAAAGAGATATTTGTAAGCAGTGATTTCTTTAGGGGATCATGCGGCACCAATGGTGATTTCTTCTATGATTTCAGGTTTAATGGAAATGTCATTTTTTACGGTGGGGGAGATGTTGGCCATGTTGCCTTCTTCAAAAGCATCTGGGGCAAGGATAGGGTAGTTGAACTAGTCTATATGCCTTGAAGGAATAAAATCCTTGGTTTTGATTACGCACATGGAGGCTTGGGTAGGGGGGGGAAAGGTCACTTGTGAAAGAAAAAGTGCTCGATGATGGAGCACATTCCATGTGCAATTCGGGGTAGTGAGTTCCTACAGGATATCTTCGTCACAGTGGAAAACGTGAGAATACAGGGGATCCTAGGAGGTGACAAGGGGAACTGTTAATGGGTAAGTGTTATTATCCTCAATTGGTGAGGATGCAGATGGGATACTATGTACGGGGTGTGATGGCTCTCTTATCATGAACCAAATGTCACGAGATTGTGGATGGTACCTCATTTGCTCGGGGACTGACGAAGAAATATAATGAATGTCAGTAATGCAAGCCTCCGTGGGGGGTGACTGAGGGGGCTCTAGCCCAAATGTGTCATGTACTGCGGCTAAGGTTTGGTGGAATTAAGGTAGATTTGGGGAATGATGAGTGTAGTGGCCATATTTTGAACAGATAGTACAAGCGAATTTGGTTTGTAATCCTTTATTGTGTGTGGTTGAGGACTCTGTAGTAGTAGTGGATGTATTTGGTGGAGTAGTAAGCAATGGGGTTTCTTTAGGGAGTTGGATAAGATTGTGTAACTTAGGAAAAGTAGGACATTTTTTGGTGGGGTGTCTTTATCTTTTTCATAGTGTGCAAGGAGTTTGATCTCGGGGAGGAAGTGGAGCTATGGGCTCATTATTCCTTCATCTGCCCCCAGCGGTGGTGGTGTTGCTGCTAGTTGGGGGTAGGGGTGATGTGGCAAGAGCCTATACTGGGATTTTCATCAGTAACCCCTTTGTTTGAGGAGGGAGAGATGGTGTAGAAACCATAGCGAGAGGATGGAGATACCATACAGGGATGGAAAGAACCATGTTTGGAAGGGTGAGAGTATCAACTACCTGGAATGCTTGGACTCTAGGTGGGGGGTAGAAAAAGGGAATTTGGGTAATATCTTGGGAATGTGTAAGTTGGTCGATAGTGACGATTTTCCCATTATGGGGGAACATCATCGTATGAAACACAGAAGAGGCTATCACCTTCATAGAATACATGTAGCTACATTTGAATAAGATATTGTAATCAAGGGGGGTGTCAATAAATTCAATGTCGATGAGGATGGTTTTTCCCCCAAGTTCTACAGGGACATTTTGGAATAGTCCTTCAGGGGATGATGGGCAACTGTCGTAATCTCTCAAGGTGATGGAAGATGGTACTAGTCCTAGTGAGACAATTTTTTTCCATACTACTTTAGACATGATGCATGTGGATGCACCTTCATCTATGATACACCGATGAACTCTAATGTTCTGGATCTTAACTGGTATCTGAAAAGATACCAGGGCGGGGAGGCATCATTCTCCGCTATCTAGATCAAAAGTGATAAGTCAAGTGTCAGTTGGGTCGACTACCCCCAAAGACAAAAGAAAGGATTTTCGTTGAGATGGATAGGTTTTAAGGACTTCCAATATAGACATGGTTGCAAGAGACTATGCTAAGTCATCAACCAGACTGTAGTTATGTGTTGACCTAGCATGAGGGTTATGTACATTCCTTTGTAAAGGCATACGTGGTATACAAGGATTTGGTTCAGTGTTAGAGCATGGAATCATCAATGGTTGTTTGATAGTAGCTGGAGCTGCCTCTGAGGTGGTTGGGGTAGATTCAGTGGGAACACTGTATTGATGACCACGTGTTTGCAGAAGAATCTCTTCTTCGCTGGTAAGGATGATCTTGAGATCAGTCGGATTTCTAGGTTTATTGGGACCCAAGTTTTAATACTGCCCCATTTCTGGTGGGGTCAGGATTATCACTTGTTGGGTATTCATCACACCTTGGTGTGGAATAGGGTTTTTCAAAACAGTCGGAGGTGGAGCGGCCCTGGAGGGCATTTTGTGTTCATGGATTCTTTCATCTATTTGAAGTCAACAATTTGGGGGAAATGGTGAGTATAATGTCCATACTCACCACATAGAGCGCAAGGAAAGTTCGTTCTGAGGTTATTGTTCTTCCCTTGTCTTGGTTGATTGTTATTGTTTCCCCCTTGGGGGTTTTGGTTTCCTTGATTCTGGTTTCCCCCAGCGGGACAGTTTTGTTGGGGGTTATTTTCTCCTAGTCCTGGGTTGTTATTGTTTCGGTTTTTTCCTTTCTTATTGGCATTATTCAGATAATGAGTTAGATTTTATGTATTCAGTTCTTTAAAAGTATGAAGTTGTTGAATGGGAGAGGGTTGAAAAAAGTTAACATCGGCATGTGGTTGTCCTAGTGGAGGAGCAACCAGATGTGGAGGAACAAGAAATGGAAAATATGGATTTTTTAGTGGAGATTATTCATATAGCATGTAGGAAGTTGAAGCACTTACACTACTATTTGGGTTATATTCAAGGGTTGAGGGTGAACTCATACTTGGTTGAGAGACTGGATGCATCATGGGTACGGGTGGGGGTCCACCCAATGGTGGAGGGGTAGCAACAAGATATGACTATTTGTGAGTAGGAGGAGGGTAATAAGACACCCCTCCATATGGTTGTGGATATTGATGTGCACCATAATTGGTGATGGGTGGTTGTAAGGGTTGAGATGGGTCATAGAACCAATCAACCCATCTGTAGCATGGGAAATCCCAGGTTTGTCCTGGCCAAATGGTATGGGTCTAGGTACATCAAGAAATATTGTGTACAAGTAACCTGATTGAGCATAGACGAGGTCAAATTGTTGGGCCTTGTTGATAGCTTCCTCTTCTAACTAAGGAAAAGTGGATGCTACATCCTTGGAAATAACATAGACGAGGGATTTGAGAAACCAATTGAGACGTTGTTCTTTGGTAGTTTCTTCTTTACACAAATTACGTCGTCAACTCCATTCATGGATGTGGCCAGCTATATGGATAGTCATGGTTTGCTTGAACTTAGATAAGTTCTAATCCAGTATCATGATGAATTGGTAGTTGAAAAAATGACAAAATGGCCTTGGCCAATGATTCAAAGATCACATGGGACCTATTGATGGGTCCTAAATCCCTTTAGTTCAAAAGCAGGAACCAAACCTGCCACCAAGGCCCAATTAGACTCTATAGCATTTAATGGTGGAATGGTTCTCCAGATCTCGTGATCTGACCAATTAATCGATGGGATTTATGTTTTTTTGTAAAGATGTCTCCTTCAGTTGGGTCTTTCTCTTTTCGTATTTTCTCTTAGGTGGGACTGAAGTAAGATTGTAAGCCGGTATAAACCAAATTGGCAACAAAATAGAATTAATTTTAACTACTGGAGAAGAGGTTGAGCTTGGGATAACCCGCTACTCAAGCATGCAGACGACAATTCTATGCCACAGGCCTATTAATAATACGTTAACCATGTGAGCATCCAATTAGTGTATGAGATACTAATTATCAGAAATAAAAAACATATGCGATAAAACAAAGGCAAGCAGAATAATCCACCTAGTTTAATTATCCATCACATGATAATACAATGATTCATCTTCATCAATAAAGTAAAGAACAACAAAATATTGCACCAGATAACTTGGCAATAGATTTAATAGCTCTTAATCATTACAACATCATTCATGAAATGAGATAGGATATATTTCTTCTCCACATCCAATCACACATGCATTTGATGAAAATAACTTTGTCTCTGGTCCAAAAGGACTTCTCTATTAATGGTAGCTCAGAAATAATTATTGACAAAACCAAAATAGAAGAGTTTATTACAACAACCATCGACCCTTAACTAATTGGTCGATGCTCTTATTTATAATGTAAAATTAACTAAAAATAACAGCTAAGTGTACTTTAAACAAAAAAAAACTCGCCACGTGGCATTCTCTCCTAACAGTTTTCCAACAGTCGTCTCAAGATATCCCTTCGAAAGGGTCACTTTTCTCATACTCCAACCAACTGATAAATAGCTCCTCACAAGTTTGGGCCCATGGAAATCTGTGTTGTTCCATTGGAGCCACGTAAATTCCTCTGACCTCCACCGCATGCACCCAGTACTTCACCAGACTGGTGTTTAACTACTGTAGCACAATCCGCGCTCTAATTGGATGTTCCATAAGTCATTTCACTTGTCTTGGTGATGTGACGGTCACCTTCGCTATCTCTTCGGCCCATAATGAATCTTGCTTGGTATGCAATTCGACATTGTAGCACAAGTCGATGAAGTCATCGGGGGTGTTGAACTCTGGGAGTCATATATCCTTCATTGCTTTGTTGATTTTATCCCAATGTTTCCTACATTTTTCCCACTACTCTTGAATTTCCTGGTGTGGTTCCTGAGACATCTTAGCCTAGTACTCAGTTGATCGCTTCATGCGATCAAGACAAGTTTTTCCCAACATCTGGATGTCATGTTCTTCTTTATCTCGGCCCTATTGGACTGCATTAATGTATTTAATTCTCTCTATGGTTTGTTGTGCCCTTTCATACCACCACTCCATATTCTTGCACATCGTGAGTGCCATGAAAGTGTCTTCCTGGAGCTTATCTATCTTCAAAGAAAAAAGGTGTCACTCATGTGTGAAATTGTTGTAAGCCTCTTCAAACTCGCTTCACAGGTATACCACGGTCTGAGTGGTGCTATGATAGTATTTAGCTAGGTCGATCACATGTTCTAGTTCCTTTAGGGATGAGGCCAATTCCTTTTCATCTCGTTTAGCTCTATCCTAGGTGGCTTCCAAGATCTCCACCACCACGCCGAGGAGCTCTGATGTTCGGTCATTTTCTATGTTTATCAAATTCTCCTCTGTAGTGATGAGGATGGAGTGATCCAACGTGATACTCCTTTTATTTTTCGTTATTTGGATGATGGCCTTCCTCTTTCGATCATAGGATATCACATAAATACCATCTACCTCGTCCACAGGTTCGGGAATCCGTTGATCACCCCATGTGAGTGTGTTTCCCATATTTTTGGTGGTTTATATTTGTTCAAGTTCAGGTTCTTGAACTTCCTCATTATGCTCTGAGGGCCCGGACTCTGTCTGTAGCTTGTCGGGGATCTGAGTGTCGAGAGGAATAGAGGCATCAGGAAAAGACTTGATACTTACTTGTTCATTGTACGTTGAAACACAGATTTCCTTTTGCAGGGATCCTTCTTTTGGCTCATCTGGTTCTGACTTGTCCTTCGGATTATCTGCTCGGGTTTCCAGTGCATCAACCCTCTTAGTGTCGGGAACATGTTCAGATTCTATTTCCTTTTTTGGGACCTCTTGAGTTTGTACCTTGGGATCAGGAGAAGAAATCTTCCCAGGTCCCTTTTCTTCTTGGACAGTTACAGGGGTCTCGAGAGATTCCTTCGAGTTCTCATCATCACTATATATATTTATAGACTTGCTCAAAGTATTAGTGACACTTGTTTCTATTGATACCCGACCTATCTATGGTTGAGTTGTCACACCTGTCGATGATCCGACCAGTGGCATTGTGGATTCAGGGTCATCTGACTTGTTGATGTTACCAAGGTTTATGAAATCAAGGCCACTTGGCCCCGCCAAGATTTCTTCTGGGCTATCGGTCGGAAGCCTTGGCATCTTGACGAGGTCCAGGTTATCCCACATTCGATTCATCATCTTTTAGGCCTGTTGATACATGAGTTACCCTCTCTCCTATGCATCCCGAGCCTTGGGTAAATTTCTATCCTGTATCAAGGTCACCTAGGAAAACTCTGTTGTTTCAATGGCTTCCTGAGGAGATTTCTTCACTTCGACTGATTCAGATGCTATCCTTTTGTTTTTGGCCATGAGGACCTCTTGAGTCGATTTTTCCAGGACTGTTTCTTTCTTATCCCAACTCATTTCCTTGAACCTGGTTTCCTTAGGGTCATCCATCCTTGCAACCAACTCATCCCAGTTTTGATCATTTTCGTTGAAAATCTCATCTTCAAACCTGTCATGGGAATATGGTCAGGGGGATGATACTTGTGATGCGTTCTTTAGGACCAAGCCCTTTGCGTCATGCTTGCGAAAAATAACAGTTTGGAATCAGACCTCCAATTGGCTTAATCCTTCTTGATTGGTCTACGCAGTGTCCTTTACCATGTAGAAACCAATATGAATTCCATAGGGTATGAAGGATTTCTTCTTATCTTTTACCAAAGTAGAATTGTAACCTTGCAAGATGGTCTGATAGCAAATTTCCCCTACCACTAGTCGATTGGGGACATATATAGGAAATATATGGGGTGCTCTAGTGGCAATGAAAACCCTAATGTAGGTATTGCGCTCATCCAGATACTAGTGGCCAACTTTCGATGCAATACTTTTGGCTACATCCAATAGCCTTGGGCACTCTTTCTTGAAAAACAAAACATAAATACATGTGATAAACTGATTACAGATGAAAGAGTAGGATTTTTTGTACCTGCTCTCCCACAAGATGCCAAAATACACATGGACTGGGAGCTCTGATGTGTGCCAGCTCAAGTTCATTTCGGAAAATACATTTCTGGCACAAATGGCTTCCAATAGATAATAAGCCATATAGAAGGATGGGGTTTCTCCCTCTTTCAACGTTTGAGCCTGTCGTATGCAAGTGCTCATTTGTTTGGAGATGATGGCACCCTAGTTAAAACCTATTCCAAAAATGGCTACCGTATAAGCTAGAGGCATCCAAGCCTCTAAAAACTTAGAGCAGTGTTTCTCCCCATGCATTCAGTAGAGGAGGACCATTAGATAGATGTATGTCTCCCTTGGGTTAGCATTCAGGTACCATCCATAGGTCTGAATGGTGAACTTTTTATCCTCTCTCCACCATGATGCCATCACCTTGCTGGTGTCATGTTTCTCATAGAAGATTACAACAAAATCGGTGTTTATCCATTCTTTTGTCTTTCTGAGATTGTAGTAATTATGCACTTCCACTGGGAGGAAAACCTCGACACATCCACCACTGTCATCATTAATCAAACATATTTATGTGTCAATGTGATAGATAAGCCATTTCAGGAGTTCTATGCAGGGGAATACCGGAGTCCTGCTCACCACCATGTACAGATACACCTTTTGGGCATTTGGGAGGACTTCATTGTCAAGTATCCTCGTATCGAGATAGTTGTGTGGGGTATATTCGAGGAATTCATCTTGCTTGATTTTCTTGAAAATTTATTCCCAGCATAGGAATACTGTTTTGGCCTCGATGTTCGTCTGTGTGTCTCTAAAGGCTGGAAGCTAAATGAAAGCCTTCTTGGTGGTTGTTTTGATGAAGGTCACCGGCTTTGAAGTGAATTCCAATTGTCTTGCAACTGTTGGGGAGGAACCTTCTCCCACCTCTAGTTCCTATAGCTTTGGCGCTCTTAGAGATTTCCTGGTGGTGGGTTTCTTTGGAGTCATTGTTCTTGCAACCAAAAATGATATTTAGGCATGTGTACAGAGTAACATTGGATAAAACATAAGAAATGAAGCATAAAACATCCATAGAATGGAACACACCTGTAACGCTTACTAAACCTATTATTTAATACTCGTTGGGCCTTGGAATCTTTCCCCAAATTTCTCGTCTCGCTCCTCTAGATGTTCCGAACTGCCTTGCACACAGAATAATCTTACTTACAATCATTCAAAGGATTTAACAGGGGATATCCTACCAGTCGCATCAACCAATTAATTCGAGTGATGGGTGAAATTCAAACCAACCTACCGTTGAATCTCTGGAAATAAATTCTACATGAGTTGACAGTGGGGCGTGGAGGGTGATGCACTGTATCGACACGTTCAAATGGTCCTTTTGATTCACACATGAATTAGCAACTAATGCAGGATTCTGGAATTAATTAGTTCTTTAAATGCTTCGGATCCATCGTATCTTAGAGATAAAACGTCCCATCATGTTGCTTTCTTAGTGGGAAGATTGGGAATCGGTGATATCCATGTGTATGTTCCCATTGACATCCTCCAGAAAAAACCTTTGATGCCAACTGATTTCATCGTACGATGCTAATGTGGAAAAATCGGTTCAAGGTATGACGCAATGAAGAACGGTGACTTAGCTCACGAGCATTAATAAGAGTTAGAACTCTCTTTCAATTTCGCGTTCCTAAACTAAGCCTGGGGATCACTGATGCTGAAAAGATATCAAGGGTTGGTAATCGGTGAAAACCCTATCGCATACTTTCCTTTGGGTTAGTTCCTTCGAAAATTCCCGATGCCGAAATATTTCGGGAATCGGGAATCAGGAAAAAACTGTTAGCATCATTGAAAAGTGTAAGTTTTAAACCTATGAAGTAAAGCAATGCATATAGATTCTTAAGAAATACAGAAATTAATCAATGGCTCATACACAGAGTACACAGAGATTTTATACCAGAAACCCTCAATCAAGAAAACCTTTCTTATTTTCATTATGTCGAATTTCACCATTCGCCATACAATATATACAATGTTTTTAGGTATTCTGTAGATACCAAAACCCTAATCCCTTAATTCGAGATTAATTTACAAATCCGCTAAATCCACAAAAAATCCGTAGATGTTTTTAGGTGAAGGGATCGTCAGACGCAGTTGTTGTATCTGATGCACCCACACACACACACATGCAAACAATATAACACATACCCAACAAAAAGTTCATCGTGGTTTGATTTTCTCTGACTTCGATGAGTGCGTCAGGTATCGGCTATCAGTGATAACATTTCTTTCTTTTGAAGTATTTACTTGTTTCACCTTTCCTGATGCTGAAAGGGATTGTCAATTAGTGATCTCTGCAGTCATGCTTGTCACAAAAGAAGACTCATGTCTTTCGATGCTGAATTTCTTAAGCGCATCGGGTGAGGTTCTTTGGCTATATGATTTCTTATTTAAATGTTAAATCTTTTAAGTCGAGGATTCTCATAGTTTTAAGCAAACTTTTCAAAGACTTAACGAGACTCAAAAATGGTAAGAAAATGCAACATTTTCCAAAATGGAGACGAATCAGACAATGCAAAGAGATCAAGTGGTACCCAAAAGGTAAAATTGGACATAGACTTTTAGGGTGTGTTGAGTGCTCAACAAATGGTGACTTACTGGGCAAAAGAAGAATCTATGTTCTTCCTTTAGGCTCAGTTGATGCAAAAGTTGGTGGAGAACTTAACTGGTTTTAAATCAGAGCCTCTTTTACCCTTGCCTTCGAAATTCTTTGGTTGATGCTTCTGGGTCTGCCCATGGATTTTTTAACCTTTATTCCTCCTTCATTTCTTGTAACCCTGACTCATGCCCTTTTTGACAAAAATCTAGTAAAGTATTCACTAGCCTGAAGCCTTTAGTTACCTTTAATCATTTGCTATGGTGTTGCTCCACTGCTAGTGACCATCCATAGCCCCAACAGAGTCACACCGACATCATAGACCTTGATCCGCTGCCAACGAGCATCCATAGCCCCAACAGAGATATCTTCATACCCTCTCCTACTGTTCACTCTTTTGATAATATCAATTTTATTTTGGCATGATGCCCTAAGCGAGTGGGAGAGGATGATGTCTGTTTATTTTGCAAAGTGAGATGGTTAAGGTGGATCCTTTTCTAGCTTTGTCTTCAGGGTTCATGTAGTCCTTTCCAGCTTTCATTATTTCCCTTAAGGTCTTACCAAACCACTAAGCCAACACTTCTGAAATTCCTTTGAAGTTGTTAATTTGCATAGGTTAGATAGAGGACTCCTCAAAGCAACCACAAGCTCCTTAATGCTTCTTGTGCTTTATATGAGCGATGAGTTACGAACAGAGTTCGCTATGTCGCATGATTTAAAGTCAACCATTGTTTCACTAAACACAACCTTTAAAAGTGCAAAATTCCAAAATCAAAGGAAAACAAAAAAAAAATGCATTTTGCAATCATGAAAACATTCATACAAAACACAAAACATTTTTTTTTTTTATTATTATTATTGGAAATATTGTTTAACGGCTTGGCCATTTACTGGGAGGGCATCAGGGACCCCCTTCAGATTCTATAACCGATAAGTTCTTGCCCCAATCTTCTTAGCCACCTGGAAAGGTCCAAGCCACAGATTCTAAAACTTAGAATGCTTCCCTTTTGGCTCATTTGCTCTATCCCATTTCAGGACTAAGTCTCCTACTTCAAGATTTTTCTCTTTAGCCTTATCCTTATCAAACCATATTTTCACTATCTGTTGGTGAGCTAGAAATTTTTACTTAGCCTTTTCTCTCTCTTCTTCTAGCATGAGCAGAGTATCAATTCTTTGTTGTATGATCGATGATGGTTCCCCACTAGAATCTTGGACTAGTTGAAGAGATGGAAGATAAAGCCCATTTGGGATAATGGCTTCCTGCCCGTAAACTAGAAAGTACAGGGAATTTCCTATATCTTCCTTGGGTTTGACCCTATCGGCCCATAGATCATTATGGAGTAGATTATGCCAATTTCTTTGGTTATCTACAACCGTGTTTTTTAATATTCTCACTAGGTTCTTATTGGTTGATTTTGCCACCCCGTTTCCCTATGGATAATAATTTGTAGAGTACCTAATTATGATTCCTTTGTCTAGAGAAAACTCTGTCAATAGAGTGGAAGAAAAATAAGTTGCATTATCAAAAACTAGAATAGAAGGGACACCAAACCTTGTGATTAGTGGTTGTTCTATGAATTGGATCACCACCTTCTCATTTACATGAGTCAAAGGGATGGCCTGTGCCCACTTCGTGAAATAATCGATGGCAATAAGTATATACTTGTGTTTTTTTGAAGAAATGGGTGTAATTTCTCCTATGATATCCAACCCCCATTGCTCAAAAGGCATAGATATAGTCACTGGTTGGAGTGGGACTGCTGCTCTCTTCTCCCTCCCGTCACTTATTTGACAATTTTTTCAGTTTCTAGCGTAGGTGTGAGCATCTTTGAACAAGGTGGGCCAATAATAGCTAGCTCGCAGTATCTTATGAGTGGTGGTGTTTCCTGTGAAATTTCCACCACCAGTGCCATCATGGAGCTCCTTCAAAACTTTTTCTATGTCTTCACGTTCAAGACATCTTAATAGTACCCCATAATAATTAATCTAGAAGAGTACTGAATTTGTGAGGTGATATTGTGTGGACTTTAACCTGAGAGCTCTCCTTTCCCTAGGATTGATATTTTCTGGACAAGTCCCATGGTGCAAGAGATAAGTCAAATTCTCATACCAAGACTCTAGCCCTGGGGAAATATATGATATTTCACCACACCATAATTCCATTTCATTCTCCCATCTAGAATATTCATTTACTTGGTCTTGGGCTTCGGTTGCGAGTTTGCATAACCCTTTCCCTTTAACTAGTTTGGTAGGTTTTATATCTAGATCAAATTCTTGAAATTCTACCGTCCAGCTCCCTCTTCTCTCCCCCATTTCCTGTTGAGTGAATAGGGATCGGACTGCAAGGTGAGGCACAATTACTTTGGTATGGTTCTTGAGTATTAAGACCTAAAGTGTTTTACTACCTTATATATTCCATAGGTCTATGTATCCATGGCGGGATAATTTAGTTTGGCTCCTTGGATATCAGTGCTCATGAACGACATTGGAGCCTCATTGTTGTCATCATCCTTCTGAGTAAATACTGCAGCTAATGACTGGTCGGAGGTGAAAGTATAGAGGAAGAAATCCCTATTGAAATCGAGACTTTGTATCACGGGGGCTTGAGATATAGCAGTTTTAATATTGTTGAAAGAATCCTTTCGTTCATCTTCCCACTTAAATCCAAAATCTTTGTGAATCATCTTTTGTAAGGGTTTGATAGTTTCTGCAAAATTGGGAATGAATTTCCTCATGAAATTAATTTGCTCGGAAAAAGACTGCATTGCTTTCTTTTTGTGATGCAACGGGAGTTGAGCTATGGCCTTAATCCTTTTTAGGTCTATGCCTACTTGAGATATAATGTGGCCTAGCAACCTACCTTCCTCGACGCTGAAAATATTTTTCTTGGGATTTAAGGATATACCGTATCTTCTACACCTTTCGAAAATCTAAGTTAAGTGTTGGATGTGTTCTTCTCTGTTCTTTGAATACATAGTTACGTCATCCAAATACACTACCACACACTTGTTGATTAGTCCCTAAAATGCTATTTCCATGGCCCTTTGGAAGGTCACCTATGTGTTTATTAACCCAAATGGCATGCATTTATAAGCCAAGGTTCCCCACTTGGTTCGGAAGGTAGTTTTCAAACGATCTTCTTCTGAAACCAGGACTTGGTTGTAACCTGAAAAATCATCCAGTAGAGAGAAAATTTCTTAGCCAGAAACACTCTGCAAAAGTTGCTCCATTGGCAAGACTAGGTAATTGTCCTTTTCTGAAGCTCTGTTGAGGTTCCTAAAATCTATGCATGAGCAAATTTCTCCAGACATTTTTCTCACAGGAACCAAATTTGCTACCCATGCGGAATGCCTAACCTGGAAGATGATATTGGCATATAAAAGTTTCTTTAATTCCTGACAAATGAGAGGTTCCATGGATGGGTGATACTTTTTAATATTATGTTGGAAGGGTTTCACCTCAGGTTTTAATGGTATAGTGTGTTGCATGATACAGGTGTCATAAGTTTTCATATCTCAGAAGGACCATGCGAATACATCTTGATATTGTCTGAACAGTTTGAGATAATCCTTTCTTTCCTCTTTAGATATGGTCTTGCCGAGATTCACATTCTTTGGGTTTTCCACGGTTCCGAGATTTATAGTTTCATGCAGGAGACATGAGATACTAGTCTTTGCATTTTTAGGCCCCCTAAATCATTATTTTAGGTCGAACAGATTTTCCAAATTAGCTATCCCTTTAGGGATGGTGTGAGATTTTGATCTCTATATATGTTGACCTTTCCGAGGATCATTTTCTGTCGATTTCTCTTGGAATACTTCATCGTCGATGGCCAAATCTTTGAAATTGTCTTGTTTAGTAAGGAATTTTATGATATGTTCATCTCCTTCAACGACTTTCCAATTAGAAATTTTGTTAGGCACGGATGCTTTGTAGAGTAGTTCCACAGTGAATCGGGAGGCTTCATAATCTTCTAGAGGTGACAGCCTTGAAGAAGTTGTGGCCAGGGAATCAGCAAGGATATTCTTTTCTCTGGGGATCGTGGTGATATTGAAATATTCAAAATTCTCTATTAACCTATGTACTTCCTGCTAGGTGCGGGGAATTGCAATGTATAGTATTCCTTACTTGTCTAACAATAATCTCCGGGTCTCTGAAAGCTTTCAATTCTTTGACATTTAAGTCTATGGCTTTCTTTAACCCTTGTACTAGAGCTTCATACTCGACGGTGTTATTGGTGCATTAGAATTCTAGTCTACAAGACAGGAAATGATGTTTACCTTTTGGATCAATGAGGATGCACCTTGCCCCTGATCCTTCCTGTGATTTATATCCATCAAAGTATATGGTCCAAATTTGTGAACGAAAATCGCCCTTTTCCTCTTTGTTATTACTTTCTTTCTCCCCTATCTTTTGTTTTGTAATCTCTAGCACAAGGTCTTGACAGAAGAGGGTGTTTTTTGTCGGTATTGGCAACTTCTCTTGAAAAACCATTTCAGAGTTTTGAGTGAGAGGGACATTGGATAAGAAAGGGGAAAAGTTCTCGAAATGGGAATCGCAAGAATAATTTCCCAGCATGGGGAAATCTGTGGATGAGGGTTCATTCAGTGTTTCTAGATTAGTGACCATATGTTTCAAGTATCTCTCCCTATCAATTTTGATCATATTCTTATATCCCTTCAGTGATAGCCATAGGTATGCCCAGTCTGTACTAAAGTACCCATTTAAATTCTCAGACCAATATTGACTTAGTAATAACCCATAGGCCTCTCGGATGTCTACTACAATGATGTCAAACACTTGCACAAACTTAGGATGTGTCTCTATCCTGATCATTACATCTTTGAGTTCCCCGATGACTTTAACCTGGGTTATGTCTAGTTGTATCACATGTTTATTTCTCTTGAGAGGAATGACATTTAATTTTTTGCAAATAGACAAGGGAATAACGTTGGAAAATGCTCCCAAATCTACCAAAAAATTGTGGAGGTTCCCGTTGAAGACTTCAAACGTTAAGAGAAATGGTGGGACAAAAGGTTTTCCCATATTATCTTATGAGAAGGTATTCATAGTTGGTTTTTTTACTAGATCTGTGGAAGTTAGATTTATTTGCTCCTCATTGCTTGTCATAGGGTTTTCTACTGATTTCAACGCTTGTAGCAAGAAATCTTTTTGCTACGGGATTCTGCATATGTCCCTAATCGATATATTAGCCTTCAAATTCTTCATATATTCAACTACTTTGTACTCCAGTTTGGGAGATTCTTTCGTATGGATGCTAATAGGGTTCTTACGGGGAGAAAAAGGTGTTACTGGGTGATCAAGAGTTGACCTTTCCCCTGAAGTTTGAGTGGTAGTAGGATCCTTTGAGACAGGAGGACCTTTACTTCTAGTTTGCACAACTGAGATCTCTGTGGGTGGTTCCTGAACCTGAAATAGGTCATCGGAAGGCATAATTGGGTCAGGATCCCATATCAGCATGGTTGTATCTTCTGGTGGTTCAATCTCTTCCTGGTCAACAACATTCATAACTAAACTGCTTGGTTGTTCGGTTAGGGAAACCTCGTCTAAAAATCAGTTGGCCATCAAATTCATGGCATGCACCCATTGGGTTAAGTCTCTTTCAGAGTGGCTTTCCTGGTGATAAGTACAGAAAGAATCAGATGTGACATTCCCTAGATCGATATTCAAGTTAGCTGGGGGAGGTTCAATGGATTTGAACGATGGGTTCCTTTTAAATAAATTCTTATAGGGCCTTTGGCCTTGGTCTCCTTCCCCTGTGTTTCTCTTCATTTCTATGATCTCGTTTGATAATTTCTTAACCATCTGTTGTAGATATTTTATATCTCCATTACCCTTGTCGGGAGTCTGTTCTGCTTGTTTCCCTAGCAGTCTAGTCAGAAGGAGTCCTCTCCTGAGAGGAGGTTGAACTTCTTTCTTAACTAAAGATACATGGCCTTCTTTACACCCTTTCATATGGAATTCTATCATTTTATCTTCTTCAACTCATCTAAGGTTTGTTTGGCAGCCCTCTTCACAAACATGGAAATAGAAGATGGGAGTGCATTAGCGTATACTTCGATTTGCAACTCCTGAGTTAGTTTGGCTTCGGGATGGAATTTGTTTAAGATGGTCATGAAACTTTGATTGAAATATTTAACCTTCTCTTTCAAACTCATGGTGGCGGTGAACAACTCAACCATCATAGCTCCCATAGTAGTCTCTTCTGCAAATTTATCTAGAAACTATTTTTGAAACTTTGTCCAACTAGTTATGGATCCTACAGGTAAGTTAAAATACCATGTGGAGGCTGAGTTCTCAAAAGTGTAGGGGAACAACCTACAAACTACGTCTTCATGTTGGATGTTCATAAGCCTAATCGCTAGTATAAATTTCTTGATATGATCTTCAGGAAACCATGAGGTTTAGGGATCGAACTCAGGAAGTAACTTCTCTTGATGTCGGAGAAGGTTATGGACTGGTCCCGAGAGGGCCAAAGAATCTCTGGCCAACCAGGGTTGATTTTTCAGAGGTGGGTTCCCCCTTTCTTCATTATGGTCATTGTTTCCTTCCATATCTTCAAACTCTGAGTTAAATTCCTCCTCTTCTGAAAAATTGTCTGGTTCAGAGACGTCGTCGACTGGCATTTCACATATTAGATCAAGAGGATCTTGGATTTCAGTGATTGTGAAATCTATTAAGTCTTCTACCGTGTGTATTAAAACTTCGTCGGGAGTATTGACCATTGGCCTACTTATATTTTTTCTTCAAGGAAGTATTGGAGCTAAGGAAAATGCATCGATCTGTCTGGTGTATGCTCTTGTGATTCTTATGAATTGATTTAATTCCTCGTGAGGAAGAGCATAAGATATTTCAGGGTGAAAATATTCTTCCTCGGGCTGGGGTGAGTTACTCATTTCAGGAGTACTCAGCATGTGTGGGTTTTCTTGGGAATGACTAGCCATGCATGTGGGTTATTTTGAATCTATAGGCTGTTTGAAATACTATGTAAAATATATATCCACCCATTCATTCTTGGCCCTCCTTCTAATGCCAGTTCTGTTGATGGGTCCTAAATCCCTTTAGTTCAACAATAGGAACCAAACCCTCCACCGAGGTCCAATTAAACTCTGCAGTGTTTAATGGTGGAATGGTTCTCCATATCTTGCGATCCGGCCAATTAATCGATGGGATTTATGTTTTCTTGCGAAGACGTCTCCTTCAGTTGGGACTTTCTCTTTTTGTATTTTCTCTTAGGTGGGACCGAAGTAAGATTGTAAGCTGGTATAAACCAACTTGGCAAAAAAATAGAATTAAGTTTAACTACTGGAGAAGAGGCTGATCTTGGGATAACCCGCTACTCAAGCATGCAGACGAAAATTCTATACCACAAGCCTAGTAATAATACGTTAACCACATGAGAATCCAATTACTGTCTAAGATACTAATTATCATAAAGAAAACACATATGGGATAAAAAAGAGGCAAGAAGAATAATCCACCTACTTTAATCATCCATCACATGATAACACAACGATTCATCTTCATCATTAAAGTAAAGAACAGTAAAATATTGCACCAGATAACTTACTCAATACATAATTCATAACCTTCATAATTCATAATTCATAACCTTCATAATTCATAATTCGTCTTGCAAAATATTGCACCAGAAAACACATATGTGATAAGATAATGGCAACCAAAATAATTCACCTACACTAATCATCCATCACATGATAACACAACGATTCATATTCATCATTAAAGCAAAGAACAACAAAGCATTGCACCAGATAACTTGACAATATATTAAAAATCTCTTACTCATTACAACATCATTCATGAAACGAGATAGGAAATAGTTCTTCTCCACGTCCAATCACACATGCATTTGATGAAAATAATTGTCTTTGGTCCAGAAGGACTTCTCTATTAATGGTAGCTCGAAAATAATTCTTGAAAAAACCAAAACAGAAGAGTTTCTTGCAACAACCATCGACCCTTAACTAATTGGTCAATGCTCTTATTTATAATGTAAAATTAACTAAAAATAATAGCTAAGTGTACTTTAAACAAAACAAAACTCACCACATGGCGTTCTCTCCTAACAATTTTCCAACAGTCATCTCAAGATATCCCTTCGAAAGGGTGACTTTTCTCATACTCTAACCAACTGATAAACAACTCCTCGTAGGTTTGGGCCCTTGGAAATATGTGTTGTTCCATTGGAGCCACGTAAATTCCTCTGGCCTCCACCGCATGCACCTGGTACTTCACAAGACCGGTGTTTAACTTTTGTAGCATAGTATTCTCTCTAGTCGTATGTTACATAAATCATTGCACTTGTCCTGGTGATGTGTTGGTCACCTTCGCTAGCTCTTCGGCCCATAATGAATCTTGTTTGGTATGTGATTCGACTATGTCACACAAGTCGAAGAAGTCGTTGAGGGTTTCAAACTCTAGGAGTCTGATATCCTTCATTTCTTTGTTGATTTTATCCCAATTTTTCTCACATTTGGCCCACTGCTCTTGAATTTCCTGGTGTGGCTCCTGAGACATCTTAGCCCAGTACTCATTTGATCGCTTCATGTGGTCAAGACTGCTTTTTCCCAACATATGTATGTCTTGCTCTTCTTTATCTCAGCCCTGTTGGACTACATTAATGTATTTGATTCTCTCTATGGATTGATGCGCCCTTTCATACCACTTCTCCATATCCTTGCACATCGCCAGTGCCATGAGAGTGTCTTCCTGGAGCTCATCTATCTTCATAGAAAAAAGGTGTCGCTAATGTGTGAACTTGTTGTAAGCCTCTTTGAACTCACTTCTCAGGTATATTGCAATCTAAGTGGTGCTCTGATAGTATTCATCCAGGTGGCGCACATGTTCTATTTCCTTTAGGGTGACGACCAACTCCTTTTCATCTCATTTGGTTGTGTCCTAAGTGGCTTCTAAGATATCCATCCCCACGGCAAGCAACTCTAATGTTTGGGAATTTTCTATGTTTATTAAATTCTCCTCTGTAGTGATGAGGATGGAGTGATCCAACGTGATTCTCCTTTTATTTTTGGTGCTTTGGATGATGGCCTTCCTCTTTCGATCGTAGGAGATCACATAAATATTGGCTACCTTGTCCATAGGTTCAGGAATCTATTCATCACCCCATGTGAGTGTGTTTCCTAGATTTCTGGTGGTGTATATCTATTCAAGGTCGAGTTATTGAACTTCCTCATTGTTCTCTAAGGGCCCGTACTCTGTACATCGTTTGTCGGGGATCTAAGTGTCGAGCGGAATAGAGGCATCAGGAAAATACTCAATACTTAATTGATCATCGGCCGTTAAAATGTTGATTTCCTTTTGCGGGTATCCTTCCTTTGGCTCATTCAGTTCTGACTTGTCCTTCGGATTGCCTGCTCGGGTTTTCGGTGCATCGAGCCTCTTGGTGTCGATAACACTTTCGGATTTTATTTCCTTTTGTGGGACCTCCTAGTTTTGGACCTTGGGATCAAGAGAATTAATATTCTTAGATCCCTTTTCTTCTTGGACAGTTACAGGGGTCCCGAGAGATTCCTTCGGGCTCTCATCATCACTATATATATTTATAAACTTGCTTAAAGGATTAGGCACACTTGTTTCTATTGATACCCATCTTGTCTCTGGTTGTGTTGTCACACCTATCGATGATCCATCTGGTGGAATTGTGGATTCAGGGTCATCTGACCCATTGATGTTACCAAGGTTTATGAAATCAGGGCCTCTTAGCCCCGCCAGGCTTTCTTCTAGGCTATCGGTCGGAAGCCTTGGCATCCTGACGAGGTCTATGTTATCTCGCATCTGATTCATCATGTTTTGGGCCTATTTATACATGATTTCCCCTCTCTCATGTGCATCCCGAGCCTCGATGAAATTTCTATCCTGTATCGGGATCACCTGGGAAAACTCTGATGTTTTGGTGGCTTTGTGAGGAGCTTCCACCGCTTTGACTTATTCGAATGCTATCCTTTCTTATCTGGCCCTGAGGAACTCTTGAGCCAATTGTTCCAGAATGGTTTCTTGCTCATCCCAACTCATTGCCTTGAACATGGTTTCCTTAGGTTCATCCATCCTTGCCACCACCTCATCCCAGTTTTGAGCATTTTCGGTGAAAATATCATCTTCAAACCTGTCATGGGCATATGGCCAGCAGGATGATACTTGTGATGCGTGCTTCAGGACTAGTCCCTTTGGTTCATGATTGAGAAAAATACCAGTCTGGACTCGGAACTCCAATTGGCTTAATCTGTCTTGCTCGGCCTGCGCGGTGTCCTTTACCATGTAGAAACCAATACAAAATCAAAAGGGTATGAAGGCCCACTTCTTATATTTTACCAAAGTAACATTGTAACCTTGCAATATGGTCTGATAGAAAATTGCCCCTACCACTAGTCGATCGGGGACATATATAGGCAACAGATGGGGTTCTATGGTGGTGCTGAGAACCCTGATGTAGGTATCGCACTCATCTAGATACTAGTGGCCAACTTTTGATGCAATCCTTTTGGCTGCATCCAAAATCCTTGGGCACTATTTCTTGAACAACAAAAAATAAATACATGCGATAAACTGATCGCAGATTGTTGGCACAGGGGAATACCCAGGGTTTAACTCTCAAGAGCGCACTAACAAAACCCTAACTACCAGCCCTTTCGGCAACACCTGTGAAGCAAATGAAGTCTCACCTGAGGTAGAAGCAGGGGTGGTTGCAGGACTCAAATGTATGCAACCTTAGCTGGGGCACAGATCTATGATTATAACACCTTATCAAAGCACTTAGCAATTATAGTTCATCAGTATTAAACCAGTATCTACTTCACAGGAAAGACCCTAATTACAGAGCATCGTAGTATTCAACCAGATCTAGTATGTTCAAGCACTAAGCACATCCACATAGATCAGATCTAGCATTCATCCATATTATTAAGCATGTAGCCTCAATAGATATATCTAGCATTCATCTTTATCAAAGCATCTAAACAAGTAAACACATCAATACATTGCACATAAAAACCATAACACAAGATATATGTGGTTCACCCCCACCCTGGGGCTGCGTCCACCAACTCTTCTTCTCTTTATTATCTTATGTCAAGTGTCTTACAGGCACAAAGCATCAGATTACTACTTCACATAGGACAGGAGATCTGTGTGCACTTCGCCAGATCCTCTTTCCCCAAGTAGATCTAGGCACAGAGCCTTACACAGTCTGTGCACAAAGCACTACAGATGACTTGCACTTATCTCTACAAGTCTTAATCACGTCTTCTTGCACTTATCTCTACAAGTCTTAATCACGTCTTCTTGTACATAGCTAGTACTAGCACTCAACCATCGGTCACTACTTACATTGCCTATTATTCTATATATACATTACAAAATAGGCCTAGGCATGGGTAAACCCATGGGTCGACATTCCCATACCCGTTACATAGCCCAAAAACCCAAAAATCCCTAAAAAGGGGCGAGATCCCACGATCTCCACTTTGTCTTGCGCTCCACCTTCAACAGCCTATCGAAGTCCCAAAAAATAGGTCAAACATGACCAAGGATCCTCAAACTTGGTCAAGGGCCAACAGGCCCCCAACACTCACATGTGACTTGTCCCGAGTCACTCTAATCTGGGTAATTATGCCTCAAAATCCTCTAGCTTGGATCGAGCTCCTTCGACTTGTTGTTGTGCCATGGCCTCCTGCTCAGCGAACTCTTGGATAACAGCTTCGTTGATAGGTCCCTCTAAGTGTTGTTCAGCTGCAATGACGACTTGCTCCAATTCTTCTCCTCGACCTTCGATCTCTGAGAATAGTTTGCAAGCCTCATCCTATATAGGTTAGAGCCTTTGAGTCACTTCCATGAATCTTCTCTAAATGGTGTGGACTATTGTTGAGCAGTGCACTACTCTTGGGATCACTTCATCCTTTCAATAGCTGACAGGGGATTCAATTGCACCTATATTGTTTCTGCTTGTTGCTTCGCCTCCTAGAGTTGTGACTCCAGTGCCTTCAGTTCTGGATTCTCAATGAGTTTCTCATAAGTCTGGGCACTGCGATCACTTATTTGTTTACATTCCATGATAAGGGCATTTATTCTCTCAACTGCGCTTCGACCAATTTCTTCTCTTTGATCCCTCACATCCTGTGGGGTGTCGGGTATTGTTCGGAGCTCTAAGTCTGTTATTCTTTGATGTAGTTGTTGGATAGCTTCTGGGAGTTGGTCTACTTGATGTTTGACTCGGTCTTATGTCTTTGGCTCTAAACCTATCATAGAGCGAAGTGCTCTATTGACTGCTTCTTTCACTTTGATTTTCTCTACAAGCAACTATTCTTTTTCTTGTTAAATTTGTTCTTTATCCTCTTCAAACTTTGTCTAGAGAGAAACCTTCTCCTACTCCGCAACTCAGCATTATTCCATGACTACTTCTTGCACTTTCTTCAAGGCTTGGGTGGATTTTTTTGTTTCTTCCTATGCACGACGAAGGTGAGCTTCAGTCACATCAGCTAGTCTGCGGAGTTGGCTTGGCTCATCTCCCGACTCTGGTTCTCCTGATGGCAGGGGTGCAGTGGACACTATGCGGCTGGACTGAAGGGCCTGTTGTACCCCTCGGAGCTCAACCTCTATTATTTCATAAATTTCTTCTTGCTTGGCTTCATTTTTCTGTTAGATGTCCTGCAAGGTGTCGTTTACAGCTACGATGATGAAATCAAAGTCATTAACAGTGAGCACAGTGTACATCTTGTTCAAGGTGGCTCTGGATTTATTTCGGGAATAGGGTTTCAGGGGAGAAACCTTCCTCTTCTTTAGGGGATCAGCCTCATCTCTAGGCAGTGTTACTTCGCCTTGCTTTTGCTCATCTTCTTTACCATTTATCTCTTCTACTTCATCATCACCCCCTCGATCAGGTGATACTAAAGCAGTTTTTTCTGATACACTGCTTAAGTCTTGAAATTTTGCGGTCTTCTTCCTTCTGTTGGTTTTGGGTGTGTCATGTTCTTTGTGAGTGGCCTCTAAGTTGTCAAGTTTAGGGTTAGACAACTCTGCAAGGTCAACGGGGATAAGGATTTATTCTAACCAGTCCTTAGTTATCTCCTCGAGGTCCTCTTTTGTGAGCTTGTAGTACGACTGAATCTCCTCCTTATGCTTGTCTTCTCACTCAGTGATATAGATGAAGTTTTGATCTGCACCAAACTTCATGAGAGGTCGAAACCACTGTAGGGTTTTCTACATCATGTGAGGTTTAGATTCGATATCCCTCTTCAGTTGGAGATAGTACGTATGAAAAACTACATTTGACTGCCACTATTTTCCCATATCGCTCGAGTACCAGAGTGTGGTGAACTTCACAGCAAGCAGATCAAACGGATTAATGTCCTGGAAGGTCGCACCTTCCATCATCTCCCAAGAAATAAGCACTATGATTATCAGGAGCCAGCTGAAGTGGAACTCGTAGCCCTAATCCTGAGCTTCGCGGCAGTCTAACTCCAGATGGTTGACTAGGTACTTCACCCAATTCCTGTAGTCCTTCTACACATTTCCCTATGAGGCGAACAACAAACCTTGTGACCTACGTGGGCCTGTTCTTCCTTACTATCTTTCCTTCAATTAATTGGTATTCTACGCACACTGCGCCATTCTGGATGGAAGCTACCTTGTAGCCTCATGTCCCCTTCTCAACATCATCATAGGTATCCTTGATCTTCTGTGTTAATGCGCGATCTATGGCTTTCCCTGGATAGAATTCCTATGATTCATGTCCTTGCATGCTCAATCCAGTGATCCTATGGATCAACGTTACATTGATTGTGATACGTTGGTCTAGTCATAAGTAGTTGCCATGGTAACATGAGAGAAAGATCTTAACATAGGTGTTAACCTCCTGGTGCCTTCCGAAGTGTGGGATTTTCATTACATTCAATAGGGTGGATTGCATGAGGTTCATTGTCTATGGATAGGGGATTATTTTCAAGTTATTCCCCTTTTTCTTGGTCAAGTATTTATACAGGGCGAGCATACTATGGTTCTTGTAGTCTCCTAGGTTAAAGTCGTTGAAATTCAATGTTGCAATATTGTCATGTTGCGCTCTAACTACATGTATCCCCTTTGGGAGGTACATAGTAACCATGGTGTAATACAAATCTCTTGGCACACTATCACAACTCACCATGTCGATCAGGGGCGGGATGTAGTTGGGTAAGATGGTCGGAATTAGCTTCACATTTGTTAGGTCATCTCTGTGCTTGTTCTCTTTTCTGTGACAACTCGGGATGGTCCAGATCTGCGAGGGGTTTACGGAGAGACTTGCACTCATCTCGTTGAGGATTCTTGAATACTTGCATACATTACTTTCTCATCCATGAGATCGATGAGAACTTCTTCGATGATTTTCTCCACGGCATTGAGCTCGTCCGACATACACGCTTAGATCGAATGGATGAATGAGTGCACAAAACAATAGAACTGATGTCAATCTTACTAATCACATCGTGGTAGAAATGATTTCTCTCTGATACAATTCGCAAAAGTTTTCTTTGTGCAACAGTCGACGAAATAAATAAACAACAACGTAACGGATATTTCCAATGGACAAGAGAACCTCATTAATTAATTTATTTCCGTTACAACGCGGTCCCAATGATCTGATGGTGAGCCTTCTGACCACAAATTTTGTTCTACCCATTCAGGGAATCAGTATAATAGTTATACTATTTCCAACAGCTATATTGCTTCGCCATGGCGAAGTGCCATGTGACGTTATTTTTATATCCCAACGAAGTTCAAGTTTTGAAAATTTTCCTTCTGCGAAGTTCCCTCTGGAATCTTCTGTAACTTTTTGATCTTTTCTCTCTTCTTACTTTTTTTCTAGCCTTCTTTCCAATGAGCTTCGTCTCGGTATTCCTCTTTCCATTCTAATTCTTATCTCCTCTTTTCATAGTAACATCGCGTTGTTGAGATTCTTTCCTAGGATTCAAGGGCAATACTTCTTCTCTATCTGGGGCAGGTGTTTCAGTCTCTTGTGATTCTTCCTTTGTTCTTCCAACTTTGACATCCACGGTTCTAAATAGCTTCGATCTTTTCTCATGTTCTTCAATCAAGTGTGCGGTCCTCTTAGTCATGAAATCTTTAAATTCTTGTTTTTTCTACTCTAAGACTTCTTCTTCTTTCCTTCTGGCATGATCCCTTTCAATCCAAGGTTTTCCTAGTAATATAGAAAATGGGGCGTTGTTCTCAATAAATTTAACAACTTCAAAATCTTCTTCTGTCAAAGTTCCATGAGCACTCATAGATATCTAGGTAAGTCTTCCACATAGGGTTATCATCTTTCCTCTAAATAATCATATTCCTCCTAATGAAGGAATCATAGCAAGATTTCCTAGAATTTCCCAAGTTCTTTCTATCATTATATTCACCTGTGTTTCCTCATCCAGAATACAGTCAATGTCGAAGTCTCCTATTCTTACTTCTCTTTTCTCTTTCTCTTTTAAGATCTTTGATAGATTAGTATCTCTGTGGTCATTCAAGGTTTCTTTCATCTATAATAGTACAGTCTCTTATTCCTTTTTGGGTTATGCCATGGTCTCAATTTCTTGACCTTTCTTAGGGTCTACTTGTTCCATATTCATTCTTTCAAGTTTAGCAATCATTCTAGGGCAATCCAAAACTTTGTGATTCATAGCTTTACCACAAAGAAAACTGGGTCTTCTACTAGGGAATTCCTTATCAAGATGTCCTGGTATTCTACAACTGTAACAAAGAATTAATCCTCTCTTTCTCTTAAATGATCCCCATCCTTTCCTATATTGCGCACTAGGATCATGGTAGCTAACCTGCAAAAAATTCTTTCTAGGATAATGCATCCATTTATTAGTCCAACCATTCTTTTTATGCATAGGAATAACATATCTTTCACTATTCTTATCAGATCTACTCATATCAAATCTTCTTTCTTCTAGTTGTGCCCTAATTTTTAGGCTAGGACAAAATTTATCAAACATACCTAGATCCATATTCTTGAAATAAAAATTTCCACTTATCTTACTTTCGACAGAGCACCAAGCTTCCAAACCTAAAAAAATTCACTATTCTTACCTCCATTAGAGCACAAAGCGTTCAGATATTACCTATTTTCTTCAGATCTACCTCCTTCCTTAGCACAGAGCTTCGCAAATCAAGCAGCAGATCTATGCACGGAGCTTTCTTTATTTTCCTCAGTTCCCAACAATCACAGTTTTAGGTCCCAACAACGGAACCATTTGTTGGCACAGGGGCAGACCCAAGGTTCAACGCTCAACAGTGCACCAACAAAACCCTAACTATCGACCCTTTCGACAACACCTGCGAAGTATATGAAGTCTCACCCAAGGTAGAAGCAGGGGTGGTTGCAGGACTCAGATGTATGCAACCTTAGTTGGGACATAGATCTGTGATTATAGCACCCTATCAAAGCACTTAGTAATTACAGTTCATCATTATTAAACCAGTATCTACTTCGCAGGCAAGACCCTAATTACAGAGCATCGCAGTATTCAACCAGATATAGTATGTTCAAGCACTAAGCACATCCACATAGATCAAATCTATAATTAATCCATATTATTAAGCACATAGCATCAACAGATCTGTCTATCATTCATCTATATCAAATCATCTAAAAAATTAAACACCTCAATACATTGCACAAAGCAACCATAACACAAGATATACGTGGTTCACCCACACCCTGGGGCTACGTCCACCAACTCTTCTTATCTTTATTATCTTCTATCAAGCATCTTAGAGGCAGAAAGCATCATAACACTACTCTGCATAGGACAAGAGATCTGTGCGCACTTCATTAGATATTCCTTCCCCAAGTATATATAGGCACAGAGCCTTACATAGTCTATGCACAAAGCACTATAGATGACTTGCACTTATCTCTGCAAGGCTTAATCACATCTTCTTGCACATAGCCAGTACTAGCACTCAGCCATTGGTCACTACTTACATCGCCTAGTCTTCTATTTATACATTAAAAAATAGGCCTAAGCATGGGTAAACCCATGGGTCGACATTCCCATACTCGTTACATAGCCCAAAAACCCAAAAATCTCTAAAAAGGGATCGATATCCCGCAATCTCCACTTCGTCTTGCGCTCCACCTTCGAAAGCCTGTCAAAGTCCCAAAAAATAGGTCAAACATGACCAAGGATCCTCAAAACTTGGTCAAGGGCCAACACAGATGAGAGAGTACGATTTATTGTACCTGTTCTCCCACAAGATGTCGAAATACACATGGACCGGAAGCTCTGATGCATGTCAGCTCAAGTTCATTCTGAAAAAGACATTTATGGCACAAATGACGTACAATAGATAAGAATCCATATAGAAGGATGGGGTTTCTCCCTCTTTCGGCGTTTGAGCCTATCGTATGCAAGCTATTGGCCCTTGGTTATGGAAGGAAGCTAAGATCAAGGAAGAAAAGGCGAAATGTGAACTATGCCGAAGAGAAAGTGACTGTTACTGGGTCGAAGTGAGAAAAAGAGTAGAAAAGATGGAGTGAAGCCCAAGAAATAAATTCGTTGTACGAGGAGATCGAGGATGAAAGATCAGCAAGTAAGAAGGATCATGGACAACTCAACAACTGGAAAAATCCATCATTAGATGCTTTGTAGCACCGCGCAAGAAGGAAGGAAAGATAGGCTGGCAAAGCCCTGAAAACGTGGGTCAAGTTGACCTAGGGTTTAAACACCTAGGGTTTTTGTATCTAGGGTTTTGGGCACCTAGGTTTCGACCTAAGGATGTCGGTGAGCTATTGTAATGTATAAATAAAGGTCAAGAAGACCTGGGTCGGGTGGTTGTCATTATTACTAGTCTTGATCTAGTTGATGTTGGTATGTTGTGAGAGATTATTGTTGTGTGAGAGAGAAGTGCTAAGTGGGAGAGCCTTCTGGTATTGTAAGATCTTCAGCTAGGTGCGAAGATCAACCCTACAGTTGGGTGTTCAGGAAGGGGGAGAGATAGAGAGAAGAGAGAGATATGTTGGTTAAGAGTGCAAATCAGAATGGTATGCTTTCATCTTAATATATCATAAAGCATAGTTATGTGGACATAGACCTAGAGAGAGGGTGAACCACGTATATATGTCTTGTGTGTGCGACTGATGTTGTGTTTTTTTTCCTTGATATATTGTTATTTCATTCTTTTGATAGATCTGATAGGTGTATCGAGTAGATCTAAGTTGATAAGTGATATATACATGTTGTATTGTTCTGGTATCAGATCCACTTGATATTCCCCTTGGTTGTAGACACTTATGTCCTGCAACCCCCCATAGTTGCTTCGGGTGAGAATACATCTACTTCATAGGTATATCTGAAAGGGCCAGTAGTTAGGGCTTGTTGGTGCGCTCTTGGAGCTGAACCCAGGGTGTGCCCCTGTGCCAACAAATGGTTCTATTGTCAGGACAGGAATCTTCGTGAGGGAAAGTCAAGGTGGTTCCCATCAAAGACAAAGATTCAAAAGTGGATAGAGGATAAAGAAAAGGAATTCGCTGAAGCCTAGAACAAGAACCCTAATCTGAGTACAGAGGATTGGTTGGAGAGACATATTTTTACTGATATACATGAGATATTCTTTGGAGGAATCCATCAGGAACTATACGAATGGTTAGCCAGGTTAGCAGATACCCAGTTTGAGGTCAGATCTAGACCTCATGTAGTTTGGACATCAACGTTGATCAAGAAGGTCAAGGGAGTTGATAACATTGTGTCAAGAGCAGTGGATCACTGATTTGATAGAACCATTGGAGGCTACATCATAGAGTTTGATGTTGACAGAGTAGAATCGTATAGCCAAGCCGAGAGATATTTTTTCAAGGAACCCAGAGGAAAAATTTTACATTTTCTGAAGATGAGAATCAAGATGTTGTTGCATGAGAAGAACATCTTGAAGATACAATAGATTGGTCGAATCTGAAAAGGCTAATGTTCAAAAATTTAGATAGTGACAGTGACAGAGGCTGGACATACACACAGTGGGAGAGTGTTCAGAGACGTTCATCTTGCAAACCTATTTAAGAAGAACTATGGAGACGAGGGTTTCTATAGTGGAGAAGAAGCAGATATGACCGACGAAGTGAATTCAGAACCCACTAGGGCAGAGGAAAAGGAATCCGAAGAACTTCGTCGGGACGAGCCAGAAACTTCAGGAACTACACAGACTATTGAAGTAAGTATTGTTATCCCTCCTGTTGATTTAGTATTATTAAGAAATCAGAGTAATCCAAGCCACCAGAGCGTCCAGAGAACTATCACTAGTATTCCACCACATACTCAGTCGAGGACCCTAGGAAGATATATGGAAGATGAGATGAGACTCCCTATCTTTAGGAGAGATGGATTTGAAGATCCTGACTAGCACCGGTTCCTATGTGAAGTTGTATGGAATATTAATAATGTCACCGACGAAGAAGTTAAAAGAAACCAATTTAGTACTACCCTAAGAGATCGTGCACTAAGCTGGTACATGAAGCTTGTCCAAGGACTTGTGCATCCTAAGCCACTAAATGAGATCAAGAATGTGTTGATTGAAGAATTTAAGAAACCTAAGTCGGAGTCCCAATGTATTATAGAGATGAAAGAGATCAAGCAAAAGGTAGCTGAGCTAGTTTGGGAGTTCGATCAGAGATTCAAGACCCTAACAGGCCGATTGACTTTTCAGATTCCAAATGAGCAAAACAAGGAATGGTTCATTGTTGCTCGCTTACCACACATCAGAGTCCCTCTGATGCAGCAGAAGATTGATTCGCAGGCTGAGGCACTAGAGATCACCATGAATTTAGAATCAGCCCCTATGGGAGAATCCATCTCAGGTATGAGTCAGATCTTGAGTCAGCTGACTAGTTTATCTTTGCAAGTCGAAGATATCAAGAAAGACAAGGGAAAAGATAAAAGAGAAGACATTTGGTGTGTCAAATTCATATCAGAAGGCCATGACAAGGAACACTACCCTCTATTCCATGAATACTTGGCCTCTGGAGCCCCGAGCCCTTTGAAGCAAGTCACCTTACCCTGGTACGAGGTATGCAGAAATAGACATCGCTCTGGTTAGTGCTATTACAAGAAAAAATATGTTCAGACACCCACAAATTTGTATTTCACATTTTGTAAGTCCATGGGACATGATGATAGGGATTGTAGGGCTTATGATATCATGCATGAAATTTTAAGAAACATGCAATATTCAAGGCGAAGTACAACAAGAAAGAAACTCTACGCAGTACAACTCCCCTAGGAGAGGAAACTTCAATCCTCGTGGTGGATTCATAGGAAGAGGATGAGGAGGAGATATGGGTTGAGGCTGAGGATAGATCATCTGTTATAATTGTGCATAGCCAGGACACTTGGCAAGGGACTGTCAGAACCCTTGCACTACTTGCAGCTACTGCAACTCCTTCGAGAATGTTATTGAAGAATGTCCAACACTGCTGGCTAAACTTTAATAGAAATGAGGACCTCAACAGAACCTGCATATACAGTTGATCAAAGATGAACCTCATGGAGAATACCCTAAAGTCGTTGTTATTACTAGAGGAGGCATTTCTATAGGATATGACAGAATGACCCAAGGGAAGACTACAGAAGATTCAGGAATTAGAAAAGCTGCAGAGAAGACCCAAACCTTTGATGCAAAGAAAGAAAGACAAATATTTGAGGAAGAAATAAAAGAGTTCAAAGGAGACCAAGTTTCTTCATCAAAGACAAGACCAGAAGTAAAAGAGTATGGAATGCCTCGGGAATTTGATCGGTATGATTCTCCAAGAGAAGGAAAAGAGGTAAGAAATCTCACGAAATTTCTATATACTTGTGTTAAGTTGATTCAAGATGAGAGAGTTGTACAAGAACTACAAACTTTAATCATACAATATGAGTTAGGAAAGATAGATCCCTTACTGAATAGGGAAGTACACCAAATCGGTAATAAGAGAAGGACCAATAAGGAATTACATTTGAATTCTCAAATAGGCGAATATGATATAGATTATGTAGTCCTCAACTTAGGGTTGGAGGTCAATGTCATGACGAAGAAAACCTGGGCACTGATGGGAAAACCGAATTTGATTTGTTCCCCTATCAGGCTTAGGATGGCCAATCAGCAAGTTGTAAGTCTGTTTGGTAGACTGGAACATGTCCCTGTGGACATTGATGGAGTAAGAACATTTTCATATTTTGAGTTAATTGAGATAGTTGATGATAGCTTCCCATACCTTGCATTGTTAGGAATTGATTGGGCCTTCAACAATTCCATTGTGGTTGATTTAAAGAAGAGACGTATGAATTTTGAAAAATATGGCCTTAGGGTCATTGCACCCTTATATTCAGATGAAGTTCAGTGATACACAGATCCCATTAGAGAAGAAGAGCATGCATATGAACTGGAAAATACATACAAATTAACAGCCAGACAACAGGATTACATTAATCCTACATCCGATGGAAACTTAATCTCGTGAAGTGACAGTGTATGATCATTAGAATCAGAAGAAGCCTTGGAGAATTGGAAAAATAAAATGTATGAAGTATCTAAAAGAAGATGTGCTAGACTAACCAGAGAAGCTCATTGGATTGGCACAACAGTAACTTACCCACCTTTGATGGTCTAAATACTTTATAAACCTTCTTGTTGTACTTTGAAGAGAGTGTACCAATGCAAAAAATACTGTTGGCGATGGATGAGGCCATGAACGCAACCCCATCAAGATGGTGGGGGGCACACAAAAGTAACATTACAGATTGGGTACAATGTCATACCTTAATGACAGCACGGTTCTTAGCACAAGTAGAAGGCTGTGAAGTTTGATACATAGGTTGAATCTACCCAAAGGACCATGTGTAAAGTTGTGAGTAAGCCTGGAGAAACATTCCTCAAGAACAATGGGTACACAAATTCATCAACAGACTGGACACAATACCTATCAACTAGTACCTTCAAGTAGAGTTGTGCCTCATCATTACAGATTGGAAAGGTATGACTCATAATTTTGTAACCACCTTCTTATTTAAAAGTCAATACCCTTTAGTAGATCAAGCACTACAAATTGTTAGACAGAAAGTATTTAAGGTCTACCCCTATGCCAACACAAGTGATCATCTGTTTGGAGATGATGGCACCCTAGTTAAAACCTATTATGGTAATGGCTACCATATAAGCTAGAGGCATCCAAGCCTCTGAAAACCTGGAGTAGTCTTTCTCCCCATGCAATCGAAAAAGGAGGGCCATTAGATAGATGTACGGCTCCCTCAAGTTAGCATTCGGGTACTAGCCTTTCTAGTGTTGTGTTTCTCGTAGAATCTTACAACAAAATTAGTGTTTAGCTGTTCTTCTAGCTCTCTGAGCTTGTAGTAATTATGCACTTCTACTGGGAGGAAAACCCCAACACATCTACCACTATCATCATTAATCAAACATATTTGTGTGTCAGTGTGATGGATAAGGCATTTTAGGAGTTTTATGCAGGGGAATATCGGAGTCCTTCTTGCCACCATGTGTATATATGCCTTTTGGACATTCAGGAGGACTTCATTGTCGAGTCTCCTCGTATCAGGATCATTATGCGGGGTATATTCGGGGAATTCCTCCCACTTGATTTTCTTGAAAATTTATTCCCAGCAGGGGAATATTGTGTTGGTCTCAATGTTCACATTTGTGTCTCCAAAGGCCAGAGGCTGAATGAAATCCTTATTGGTGGTTGTTTTGATGACGAGCACTGGCTTTGGAGTGAATTCCAATTGTCTTGCAATCGTTGGGGAGGAACCTTCTCCCACCTCTGGTTCCTATAGTTTTGGCGCTCTTGGAGATTTCCTAGTGGTAGATTTCTTCCGAGGCATTGTTGCACTAGTACATATGACCAAATTTGTGATGGTTGTTCATTGATATTGCCACACTTATCCGTCGCAATTTCCATGAACGCCGAGATTTTTTTTCATCATAATAATTTCACCACTATATCCATGATCCAGGTGTGCGTGGAAACATCGACGAAATTAGCTAGCCATGTGTCAGCAACTTCAATATTGGTTAACCTTCTTCATCATCGCAATTTCATCGCAATACCAATGAAGAAATGTGCCAAGCCAATAAATTTTGACGCAGCTGCTGAATGTGCGACAAAATTTCGTCGCAACTTGCGATGAAATTTCATGGTAATATCGACGAGTGTTATTTCTCAAAACCATATTTACGACGGATTTGTTGTATATGCAATGAAACTTCATGGAATAGTGCGATGAAAATGCGTCGCTATAGCAACAGTTATGGTAAAAAATTCCGACGAAAGTTCGTCGATATTGCGACGATTACTGTAGGTTTTAAAAAAAAAAAATTACATGAAATATGGTATTACCATATTACATTGTAATATGGTATTACCATATTACATTGTAATATGGTATGCCATATTACAATGAAATATGGTATTACCATATTACATTTTAATATGGTATTACCATATTACATTGTAATATGGTATGCCATATTACAATGTAATATGGTAATGCCATATTACATTGTAATATGGCATTACTTTTACATTGTAATATTGTAATATTATAATATGTTGTAATATATATATCCCTTAGAAATAATCAAGGCGTTAACCAACCAAATATTGTAAGCATGTGTTATCATGAAGTTGGATTAGAAGTAAGGATACCAAGAATTGTAATGCATCAATATTAAATATAATGAAAATTGAAATTTCATTTGAAATCAAAGCAAATTTCTTATGATACACAATGGCTGAACCTTTGATACAATGAAGGAGTTGGATAACATAACAATTGAAACTTTTGTTTCCTTGAGATCTTGAGAGATGATGAGGCTATGAATTTTCATGTTGAAAGTTTGTAATGAAGATAGTATCATGGAATCTTCGGGACCTTATAGTCCTTGCCACAAATCCATGGTTTGGAGAACACATGAAATTGTTCCAAGTTAGATGTTTTATGTTTGCAAGAAGTTAAAGTAGTTGGTTTAATTTTGTAAGTCACTCTTTGGCTAATATGGTCGATTGTTGTATTTTTACCTAACCATGTTGAAGGTAGAGAGGCAACCACCTTGATATCCTTGTATTTTTACCTAACCATTGGACATGGTATTGATCTAACACACTGCTTGGTTTGGACGTCATTTCCTCTAAATGGACAAGACCTGGGACTAGTCAACATATATGCCTCAAATGATTCAAATGAGAGAGAGGGCATGTAGGATTGGTTGGACAATGAGCTCCCAAAACCATATGGTTGTGTGAAGATTTTAACAATGTAAAGAGTTAAGAAGATAAAGAGGTATTGCTACTTTTTCAGACACCCTTGAGGGAGAACATGGCTTGGAATGGCCTAAAGGCTAGGCTCATGTTGTATGACCCCAACATTATTTTTTGTCAAGACTCTCTTAGGTTGTGATTTACTTGGTCCAATTTTCATAAAAGAGGTAACAAAGTGTTGAAGTGACTATACCAATATGTTCTTACTAAACATGAATTTTTCTTCTCTGATTATAATAGGAGAAGATCCATGCAAGTTCAAGGATTGCTTACTATGTTAGATCATCAACATATCATTTTTCCATCTCTTGGGAGATGCAAAATTCAAAGTTGTGAAGATAAGTTTAATGCTTTATGTATCTCATGTTAAGTAGGAAATGTGTGTTGGAGTCTTCAAATGCATTTGGAACCTAATTTCGCGGCCTAGAGGCCTCAAAATATGGGAAGTTTGATGGGAGAATGATATTAGTTGGGTCACTACTTTTTTGTGGGGCTATTGTGGAAAACTTGTCATTGTTAGAAGAATGAAGCAAAAGGTTGTGAAAGAAGAATTGGAATCACTATCTTAATTGATAGAGCTTATCCCTTTTAATGAATATAGCTAAGCCATAGTGCTTAAGATGAGATTTTTTTGAAGGTAAAATAAACTTGCAAATCTTGGGGCGCACAAATTCAAGCTAGATTGCATTGGCTCAATTCATGGGATACATTTACCAAAGCCTTTTTTTAATTAAGGTTGATGAAACTTTTTTTGTCAAGTTTGTAGTTTGCTTGTCAATTAACCATGCTAGATATAAATAAATTTGCCTCTTTTGGTCAATTAGACATGGAAACCACTAGGCACCTGCACTTTTTTCTTATGTTAACATAAGAACTCAGTTATTTCTTGCATAGTAGAATGGCATGTGACGTTATTAAATCAATCCCTTTACTTGATAGAAAGGGGGGCCAACGAGTCAATGTGCACTTTTGTAATGATCATTTCCTTGCCTCGATAGAAGAGGAGGTGTCCTTCTTAATACATTAGATTGTCTTCAAATTTTCTATGAAGATTTAGGGTCCAAATTGTCGATGGCCAAAACACTATGTATGGATGAGTCAAAGAAAAACCCTCAAGTGGTTCATGCACAAATGATGGACTTGGATTCAATCTAACCAATTTTTCAAATTCATAGGAATCACTCTTTCTTTTCATGCATTTCCAAAGGAGCAACGAGATGTTTTTTTTCAAAGATTTGCCAAGAAAATTGACAAGTGGATTCTTGAGCATGTCTCTCTCTACCAAGTCCCTAATATGCACTAAAGTGTTGGGTGTCACTCATGTATATTATTCCTCACATTGGGTTACCTCTATCAAATCCTACAAGCAGTTGGAGAAGTGATTTATGAACTTTTATATGGGCCAATTCAAAAAGGAGAAAAATGATTCCACATAATTCAATAGAATCTATTTTGTGTACCCAAATATTGGAAATGAATGGGAATCATATCTACATGCACATAGGTCCAGGGTTTATGCACCAAATGAATCATCAGGTTGGTGAAAGGTCATGAACATTGGAAAAGTCTCTTGAGAAACTACATCACTTTTGGCACCCCTTTAGGCAAAAGCATTTGGAACAATCTTAATCTGCAAACTCTCCTAACTATGTGCATTTTAGTGATCATCAAGGGAATTTTGTAGCCAACACCATAAAAAAAACATGGGAAGTAGTGAAGCATAAGTTGGTTTGGAAAAGTGATTCCCTAAGGGTTGGCTTATCCTTTTAGTGCAATAATGAGAGGTGGAATGCATCAATGGGGTATTTTCAAGGCATAAATACTATCGAATACCCCATTGATGCATAAATACCCCTTTTCAAGGCAAGATTTAGTGCAAGAATGAGAGGTGGCATGCATCAAAGGGGTATTTTATGCAAACTTAGGAGGCGACATGCATCAACCTAAGTTCAATGCAAGCGTAGAGGTGAAAAATACCAATGGTACCAGTGGAGGAGAGAGGATCAAAGGAAGATATGATGTCACCATTGGGAGGGGCTCCATAGTTGCAAGCTATGGAATGTGACCATTAATGGGGAAATATTTGGAAACTGACCAAAGAAGTGAAGGACTAGGAAAAGAGGAAGAGTATGTAAGAGACTTAGAGAGTATGTAGGAGACTTATGAGTAAAAAGGAGACTTAGAGAGGGGAATAAATTCCATTCGTCGTTATGAGTAATGAGGGATATTTTTCAATAGAGTTTGTAAT
>CBVK0102633410.1:0-15353 GCA_900067695.1 Picea abies
AAGTAGTTAGATTGTAGGATAGAAATAAGGTCATCTGTCGTTCAAATTTTGAAGATGATTTGTGTTTCTGTCATTGTGGTCTGTCAGATCTGTTCTCGTTGCAAGCCGCAAACAAATAACATTTTCTCATCCATCAAATACACATTGTAATATTCAATATCTATTAATATTAATAAATACATCTGCATAACACAATCCTATATTCAAAATCATGTCATACAACACTACTATGCCTGAATGCAATGAATCTTACAGTCAATTGATTTTGCAACAACCCTTTGCAAAGCTAATGCGAGGGTTCTAGAGATTATATTCTATCCACAAATTCTACTAGTTGTGATTTTCGATAATGTTGGCCTCCACCGGTACCAAATCTGAATTCCCAAATGTGAAGCAGTAGATTTATTAGTTGTTTACAACATGATATCCCACACTGCTTTTGGGTATTTGATAAAGGAGCTGATGAACTTCTAGTGTGATCTCTGTAGACTCAAACATCATCGTCACAGGGCTCAACATATGTGAAAATGTTGCACCGGATGGTTGCTAGTAGCACAGATCCATAGCAACTTGGAACACAAAATTCCCACCCATGGGGTTCATTAAGAGCCCATGGTTCTGCCACACAAATTGCTTTTTGAGCTAACTATACACATCCCCCACAAGGAATGTGAATTGATTTCTTGAGTCAATCATGGTTTGCCTAAAGCCCATGTGGTATGGTAGGAACACTAACTTAGAGATGGGGGGAAACTTGTTTCCAACCTTGATGATCTCTAACCTCACGCTGTAGGCCCCTCTGTTGAAATACGACAACGAAAGTGCTATAGTAAAAAACTGTGTGTAGTGAAAATATTTAGCAAAATGAGAATTTCCGAAGAAAAGGAGAAGGAGTTCTGGACAATCTGAATAAAGGAAATGATCGACTATACAGTATAATAATTTGGGCGGAATATTGCACACATAAGAAAAAGAACAGAGAAAAAGAAAATGGAGTAGATACATCTATGCATTATATTATCCCTTACCTCATTCCACTAGGGAATACATACATCATGATGAAGTGATCACATATAGCTTGGTGGGACTGCTATGAATGATCACCATATTTTCCATGAGATGAGGAATACCATCACCTAGATAGTCAATGGCCTCTTTTCCACTTCTCTAGAACATGGATTTGGCCTCTATCCTTGCTTCTAATGCTACTACTACCTTCGGGGAGGAAGTGAGGATGGGAGGTGGAAACATAGTTAGTTGGGAAGGTGGCAAGGTGGTGTGGTGAGACTACAACGTGAGGAGGTGGTGGCGAGACCGTGAGGAGGTGGTGTGGTGAGATGAGAGTGTTGTCAGACCCTGGCTCATTGTAATGTCAGTTCTCAGAGCCCGCAAAGGTGATTTAATTAAAATCCAATTTTCAAGTGACAGTGGAAAGATAAAGATATTTAATGAAATCCTCAGTGATTTAATTAAAAACCCAGTTTTCAAGAATTCCTTTGTCGCCTGGGAAATACGACCCTAAAGTTGATAGCGAGTCATTTTTAAGAGAAATAAAAGTTTTTGATTTATTTTAATTAGAATAAATCTAAATATTAGAATTGCCTATGTTAAACTTAGGAAATGAAGAGGAAATTTCAGTCAAATCCATAACTAATGGGAGTCAACGAGTAAACTCATCTCTATAGTCCATGCTGAAGGAAGGGACTAATAAAATAGAAACCAACATTCAGTTTCCATCCCACATTGGAGATAGTTGAGAGCCACCAATGAAATGAAAGAAAAGGCTTGAAATGTAGATGGAGAACAATATCCATATAATATTTCCAAATTTAGAGTAATGCATGAACATTATAGCATATTACAATAAGAATAATAAAAAATGGGAACAAAATTTTGCTTCTATCCCATTGGAAATATTTGAAACCCATGAGAGAAGAAAAAGACAAGACTAGACATCTAAATAGAAAATAACGTGCATACAATGATTTCCAAATTTGGAACACTAATGGAGTCATTGGTTTGGTGCAGTTGTACTGCGGTCGAAAGAAAATCCTAGCCACAAACATAGGCACCCTACCTCAAACCCCTGAAGCTTTGTTATTGATCAACCTTTGTTCTCATGCGGTCGGGGGTAATCAATATCCCAGTGGTCAAAGGTTTTTTTCGAGTAGGAGGAGGGTGGGATGGCGGAAGATGAAGAGTTACTAGACTATAATTGAGACCCATAAGAGGATTTGTCACCTTGGTGGATGCCAATTGGCTGTATGTAGGCAGACGCGTTAGAATATCGGGTAGGGAGGCAAGATCTTGAGGATATAGGTGGTTACGAACTGGTTGTTACCAGTTTTGGTTTAGAACTTTACCTTCCTGCTACCCACCCAAGGTATTTTTATCCCTTTGAGTTTTCTCAATCCCTTTCTGGTCGTGAGTTTGGTTCCCTAGCATATATCTATTGTACAACTACCTTGTCCAACTTTCCTACCAGGGATGAATATCCATTTTCAGTCGTCGGGGCTTCAGAGCTGTGGAGGGCTCAATTCTCTTTCCTCGAAGGGCTTCCTCCCTTAAACCCACTTTTCTCGATGGATCCTAGTCCATTGGCAGTTCAAGAGGAAGGGTTTATTCATGAGGTCTCCTTTGCCTCGGTCCAATTCCTCCCCGAGCTTGCGACGACCATAGTTCCGGTAAGTGGGCCTGTGGGTTTTCACTCCAGGGAGTCATTCACAAGCATCTCAAATTTTTTTTTGGTGGACCCTCCTTCCACAAACAGGTCATGTCTAGGCATAAAGAAACGATCTCCTACCTCAGTAGGGCGTCATAGTCGTGAACAGTTCTCCGAGGAAGAATGCAAGCAATAGAGGGTGAAATTACTTTCCCAACAACCCACTAAGCGATGCAAACGTCCCTGTCTCAAAGTCTCTAAGAAACCCATTACACTAGCACTGCGAGATGATATTTTTCTTCCTCATGTGGCATATATGGTGGAAAAAACCTTGGTCGAGCGGGTAAACGATCGAGCTCTAAGTCTCAATTCCCTCTCGACTTGGGTTTCAAACTCCTGGTCCTCGACCTTTCCCTAGGTCTCGTCGCTGAATATTTTAGCGAATGGTTGGCTCATGTTCAAAATTTGCAGGGTAAAGGATGCAACCTAGTTCCTTACAACCCCATGGCATATCAGATCCTCTTCTTTTATCCTCAAATGATGGACCCATTTCTTTGATGCTATCCATGAAATAATTGACAAGATGCCGGTGTGGTTTTTCTTTCCCGGTCTTCCACCAGAGCTTTGGACTGAGAAAGGATTTTCGTGCCTAGGGGAAGAAATTGACACTTTCATTGATGCAGATTTGTATTTCCTTACCTCAGGAAAAATTTCATTGCTGCACATCCTGGTTTCCCTGAATGTGTAGAAGGGATTGTCAGTAGATCTCAACATATCATGCGAGGCCATTATTTGTCCCAAAGTTTAGACTACAAAGGAATTTTGTTCCGGTGTCGAAGGTTCCATTCTGTAGGCCATAGTGTGGCCGATTGTATTTTACCCATGATCAGGAAGAAAAAGGACCAGGGGTCGAGATATTAGAGGAAGCGAAGGCCCCCATCCACAGAAGATCCTGGTGCTCCACTTTCCACTTGTCTACAAGCCTACACAAGACCATTTACCTTTTTGGGGTGCCTTCTTTAAAAAATCCTTCCTTCTGTCCGAATACCTCATTGTAGGGGGGAATTTAAAAATTGACTACAAAGGGACTCATTGACATATCCCCCATCCGACTCAACCCTACATGGAGAAACAATAAGATTGGGGAGGATTGTATTGTAAAGCGTTTGGATCATTTTTTGGTTAGTGAAAATATAATGGAAGCCTAGTTAATTTTCAGGCAATGTACTGGGTTTGGTGGGGATTCTAACCATTTTTTGTTCTTTTTGAAAATTGCATGGGGTTCACAAAATATGACAAGCCACTTCAAATTTAAGAAATCCTTGATTAAGGAGGAATCCTTCCTCTCCCTGGTCAAAGAGCATTAGCAACCTCTCGATGAATCAGCCAGAGCAATTGTACAATTTACAAATAATATTAAGAACCTCAAGAAGGTGATTAGGGAGTGAGAAAGAGCAAAGTGCCGTGGGGAAGCCCAAGAAATGATAGATACAAAAGCAAGACTTCAAGCCTTATATGAATTGGATGACAGTGGTTATGCCTCTACTGAATCAAAAGAATCCCTCCTCTCATCAGAAAGAAAAAGGAGAAACTTCTGGACCAAAGAGAACAAGAGTGGAGACTCAAAAGCTGTGCTATATGGATACAAAGTGGGGATGAGAACACAAAGTTATTCCAGGCATATGCTAAAGGTAGGAAAATGGAAAACACCATATCGAGTCTAAAGGTCCAGTCAGGTAATGATATCTCCACCTTTGAAGGGTTGACAAGCATGGGGGTTAATCACTTTAAAAGCATCTTCAAAGAGGATGATTGTGTTACTATTGATGCAATAGTTCGATTAACTTTGTGTCTTCCCCGCTTTGCAGATGAGGAAGACAACAAGAACCTCATGGAGCAGGTTTCAGAAGATGAACTAAAAGAGGTACTCTATATCTTCCAGAAAGAGAAGAGTCATGGTCTAGATGGATGGCCAATAGATTTTTTTGTTGGTTGCTATGAAATTGTTGAACATGACATCCTCAAGGTAGTGGAAGAATCCCACCAGAATGGATTTATCCACCCCCCTCTAAATGCGACCTTCCTAGCCCTTATACCAAAAATGGATGAATCTTCATCTTTGGATGATTTTCATCCCATATCCCTCTGCAACTCCATCTACAAAATAATTTCAAAGGTCATCAGTCGAAGAATAAAGTCCGTCCTCTCCAAAACAATTTCTCAAGAATAGTTCGTGTTCCTCGAAGGCTGAAAAATTCATGAAGCTATTGGGGTGGCCAAAGGGCACTACATAGTATCAAAGCCAGGAACCTCCAAGTGACAATGTTAAAAATAGATCTTTCAAAAGCATATGAAAGAGTTAGTTGGTTATATATCAGGATGATTCTCACCCACCTGGGATTCAAGCTTCCTTTCATCAATTGGGTTATGCATTGCATTTCATTTGCCTCGTTTGCAGTTCTCATGAATGGTGCAGCCTCCCATTTCTTTTAGGTCAAGAGAGGTCTATGACAAGGCTTCCCTCTCTCTCCACTACTCTTTCTATTGATTTCAGAAGGGCTCAATTGAGCTATCATAGTATCAAAGGATAGGGGTGATTTCCAGGGGATAAAAGTATCTCCCACTTTATAGATCACTCACCTCCTCTTCGTGGATGACGTTCTCATTTTTTTCAATGGATCCAGAAGGGATGGAGTGACCCTAAACTCCATACTAACTCTCTTTGGGAAGGCTACATGAATGCAAATTAATGCTCATAAGTCCACCCTCTCTGTTAACCTGTTGGAGGAGGAGGAGGTACTTGGCCTCTAAACTTTTCCCCCTTACACTCTGCTATTGCTGGATAATGGTATCAAGTATTTAGGCTTCCATTTAAAACCAAATAATTATAGGAAGGAATATTGGGGATGATTAATTTCCAAGCTCAAGAAAAGGTTGAGGAATTGGAGTTTCAGATGGATTTTATGGGCAGGGAGGTTGGATTTAATGAAATTGATGCTGGAAGCCATCCCAATTTACTAGATGTCACTGGCCTGGGTTTCAAAAGGTAGTTTAGAGACAACGCGAAGGACCTACTTTCATTTCTTTCGGGTGGGCACAAAATGATCATTTTTTCTTTCCATGTGTCCGATGGGATGTGATGGAAAATCCAAAAGTTCTAGGAGGTTGGGGGCTAAAAAATATACACATTTTTTCAAAGGAACTAGCAGCAAAATCAAGTTGGAGGCTCATTACCATAGATAGCATATGGGTAACGATAGTGACCCAAAAATATACCAGCCTAGACTCCTATGAAGACTAGATTAGAAACCCCTTGAAGGAAGCCACCAACTGCTCCATTATCTGGAAATCACTCACAAAATATTTTATGGTTATAGGGAACATATTAGCTTGGAGAGTTGACGACAGGAGTAAAGTAAGACTTGGTGCAGATCCTTGGCCTGGGAGCGGACGCGATCATTTACTATCACAAGATTGTTTAGATCAGCTCCATGTCAAGGAACTTTTCCATCTAGATCAGGTGGCGGACCCGACCATAAACAATATCTAGAGACAAACATGGAAAGAGGCTCCCCAGCTGGATTTACCAGACATGTTGTCTGAAACCTGGGCTGATTATATCGGTGCCCTCTAGGTGGGACATATTATACTAACCAACCGAGTAGATGAGATAATCTGGAAGTATAATCCTCATGGGATGTACACCCCAAAAGAAGGCCATGTCTAGATCATCATTGACCTATTGCATCAAGAACCGACTTGATGGTGGAAAGGAATCTGGAAGATGAAATTCCATTTAAAATCTCGGGTATTCATGTGGTGTCTCATAAAGAATAAGGTTCCAACCTGGGATCAAATGAATCTTTGCCACCTAGAGGGCCCAGGTTGGTGCTCTTTGTTTAAAGGGGACGCAGAGACGACATCCCATCTATTCCTCCGCTGCTCTTTTTTCACAGAAATTTGGGAAGAGGCAACGAGGCTGTTAGGTCAAGGATGCAATTGGGTAGGTCAAACTATTGAATATTCTTGGAGGGACTGGGTTAATGATCTCTCAAACAAAAATATTAGAGCTCCCCCCCTGATCCTTACTTGGGGGGCCTAGCTAGCCAGAAATGTATTAATATTCAAAGACCTCCCTTCAAACCCTATTCATATTGCGACTCAAGGTCTGAGTATCCTTTCTCATTTCCCCCAATGTAAAGGCCACGTGCCATTAAGAATAGTGGTTGAGGAGAATGTGGATCGCTCACGGCTCTAGGATTTCTTTGACGATGCCTCCCAATTAGAAGGGGAACATAATGGAGGTGGTTTTTTTCTGTTCTTTTCAATATACCATTACTTTTCTTCAAAATTTGGGTTAGGTCTAGGGACAAACAATCATGCTGAGCTACTGACCCTCAAACACTTACTTACCTTTGTAGGAGAAAAATACATTCACACTCTTCAGATCTTTAGGGACTCCTCGCTGGTTGTTAATTGGGTGAATAAGTTACAACGATGCCATAACATACACTTATCATTCTTGAAGGAATTTGGCACAGTCTATATTTTTTTGACAATTTCTCTCTCCATCATGGCTACAGGGAGAGAAATGTGGCGACCATTACTCTCTCTGAGACAAGTACCCAAATGTCTTGTGGGCAGTGACACATAGAGGAAAATAAAGAGGGTCTCTCGTAAGGATTGTATCACCAACCCTTCACAGATTTGGCAGTGGCCCACCAGTGCATCCAATGATCACAATTTCTTTCATTCAGCTTCACTTTATACATGATGTTTTTGTTCTTGGCCTCAGTGGTAGCTTTATCTACTGTTTTTAACCTTTTATTTTATTAACCTCACTTTTGAACACTTTGGTTATAATATGATACCTATGGCTCGTTATGTACAACAACCAATAGTCCATATTTTATGGAATAACCACATCTCTCTTTTTGGTCACACTACTAGGACTTCTTAGATGTATGAGTTTTTTGCTTCAGATTTTTGCTCACGAGACTCACTGATTGTAATAAACTCCCCTTCTACCTGGCTTATCAAGATGGCAGGCCAAATACATGAGTTTCTTCATCTATTATGCAGAATGTAAATTTTCTTTCTACTTGAAATAAAATTTACGCTTTTTTCCTTTGAAGAAAATGATGATTTCCATTTTTTTCCAAATTTAGAGGAATGGACAAACATTACAAAATATCACAACAACAATAATAAAAAATGGAAACAAATTTTGTTTCTATCTCATTGGAAATAATTGAGAACCATTAAAGAAGAACCAATCCCAATTGAAAATATAAATTAAAAATAGGTAGACATACAACTATTTCCCAATTTGGAGGAATCATGCTCAAACATTACAAAATATTAAAACAACAATAATACAAAAAATGAACAATATTATGTTGATATCCCATTGGAGAGAATTGAGACCCACCATTGAAGAGCAAGACCAAACGTGAGGCTTAAATAAAATACACATATGGATATAACTCTTTTTAAATTTAGAGAAATGCCCAAATTACATTATATTACATCAAGAATAATGAAAAAAGGTAACAAAATTATGTCTCTATCTCACATTGCATAGAATTTTGTATGCAAAAAATAAATAATTGAGAAATTGTGTTCAAACAAATATTTAGTAAATGTTGGGGAGATGAAGCTCTCTTTCACCCTGATGAGTGCTTTACAATATATTCACAACTCTTGGCTCCAAATTTGATCAACAAGATTTTCAATTTGATGTACTTGGCATCACTCAAACTCTTTTTTTTTAACCAAATAAAAATTTCTGACACAAGCATGTTTATAAAAAAATTTGAATAGACCATGAAGGACCTATTTTTGCTGTAATTTCTATGAATTAGTTTGATCAACTTAATCAAAATCAATTGAATGCACAAGGCATTTGATTGTTGGGCTTTGCCAGTATGTTTTGAGACCTTTAGGACCGTTGTTAAGAACCCAATAGTAGATCTGAAGATATAATCACCACAAATACTGAATACACAATAGATCCCATATGGGCCCTCTGGGCCCCCCCACTACCTCTCTAGCTACCTTACAACCGTTCTTAGCTATAATTTTTTTTTCTACCAGTATAAGACTCCATGTTTTTTTTGGAGAGAATGAGCCATCATCTACATGAATGCCTCAAGAATATACAATTGTATTTTTGTTTTTTCTTAAGAAAAAAAAAGATGGACCTCTCTTTTTACCCAAAAAAATCTAAATCCAAATATGTAGGAAGGATGGCCTAGCCATTGCAAGGGTATTAAAATGAATAGAAGAGGAATGTATTAAAACCAATATATACTCAATGTTCTGAAGATAGAGCTTTGTTTCTAGCTTGAGGAAGGAGAGGTCAACTATGTCAACCAATAAGTATTATGTGTGGAGTATTTTAGTTAATTAGTAGAAGAAGTATTAAATATATTAAATAAAATATCTATGTCGGTGGATAAATTCAAATATGATCCATCTCTTTTCTATTGACATGGTCAATATTGATCATTTTGAATTCCTATATATGTTTTTCTTCATATAAGAAAAGGAAAATCTTTTATTCTACAAAATATCTTGTTTTGTTTTTATACTTTTATTCCTCTTTGCTCTCATTTTTTGAAAGATTTCTCCACGTACTTCAATGTATGACTTATATATTGCATCAAATAGTATCAAATACCTACTCACAACCTATTATTTTAGCAAATAAACTAGAGAGTTGGACCTTGTTATCCCCTCTAGACCTCAAAATTTTATTCACTTGGTGCACTAGGGTTCCAAATATAAAAAAAAATAGGGGAGCTCCTTAGGGTCTCCAAACCTTCACTACACCTCAATGTGATGTGACATGGTCCTCAAACCTCCACCGACTCATAATAATTCACTCTAGTGTGCTAGGTTCTCAAAATCTTCACAAGTCTTGAGAGTTTTTTTCTTAGAGTGGAGCAATCCTGATTTCTATGGGAGTTAGCTCCTCCACTAAATCGACCATTTTTCATCCACAACCAACATTATACAACACATATCTAGTTCCACAATCAAATAAATATTAAAGTGCAAATATTGATGTGTTTTTTAGCATGGTTGTGTGTTTACAACATAGTTTGAGAATCATTTTAGTCTATGCTTTTTTTAGTGATCTTTTGCCACAACCTTATAATTTAATTAATCTCCACAACCTGATTCCTTCCCGAGATTTCCTGAATAATTTACTACCCAACCCCTTAGTGATTTTCTAGGCCATCCACAACACCTATATAATTACAAAGAAAAAGGCTCTAATCAAATAACAATGGTGAAATTAAGGAATGATGCTCAAACTCCGAGCACAATGATTTCCATAGGAAACTATATTCCTGATTTATAATAAAAAAAATATGAGAAAAAATGAATTTAATCATTATAACAATCTTAAAAAATCCATTTTATATAGTTGCAAAATGAAAATTTTCAACTCAGATTTCAATGCTTGCTCCTAAGCCAACAATAGTGACCTAAGAAAACAAAATGTAAATTATCCAAGAAAAAAGCCACAAATTCAGGCCATGAACTCATTGTCTTGGAGGTAATATGACATCCATATTTCTTATTCAGATTTGCATTAGTATACCAAAACCTTGGATACTAGACACATTTGATGACACAAAACAAGTATATATCAAACACAAAAAGGAAGCAAAGCAATAATTATATGCGACAGTTGAGGTAACAAGTTATGAAATGAAATAAACTTTGCATTTTTTGAAGACCTATTGTATTTATAGTTGTAAATTTGTCTATAACTATAGGATTTGCTTGAAAGAATCAATTATTCAATTTATGACAACTACTTTTAAGTTTTACTTGCTTCTATCCATGTACTAACATAATCATTTTGCAGTCTTTAGTTGCAAATGCCCATAAAAATTTCTCACAAGGAAGAGAAAAAAATTGCATGTTTATGGTGATATTGTGCTTAACACGTTCTCTAACATAGAATTCATAATATACATAAAAACCAAATTATTTAGAATTGGTCTTGGCATGTTTGCACTAGAATCTGCCAATTATATGTTCTTCTGGTTATCCACAGGTTGTATACTCCGGTGAATAGTACTTTGTTCTAGTGATCATTCCATACAATGGCTTTGGGTGGAACATGAGAGATGATATGTTTTCCTTGGGGGACAAGTGTACTTTATCCAATATCAATATTTTTAACATTCTTACAAATTTTCTCTCGAGTCTTTCTTACCATGTCAAGGATAGGAGAGGATAAAACTAAATGAATCAACCAAACCTATTGCAAGCATGCTCTCAATAAAAAAATCAACACAACTCATCCAGTATAATCTCACCTAATTTACACATAAAGTCATAATTGAAATTATCCGAACTACTCAATGTTACACTTCATCATCCATACTATGATCCTTATATAATAGAATCATGCCAACCAAAAAATATGGTATATGTTGGATATTTCTCATGGTCTGAAAACATTTTGAATTGACATTTTAACAGGGCCTCCTAATTTTGTGATATGAATGGCATGACATAAAATCTCAAAATTCAATTGTTTAATTTCTTGGTTTTTCTTCCATGAATATCACCATGTACTCCAACCTCCAGTCCCATATGGAATATGAAAAGTTTACTCTGATTAAAAAAAATACAATATTCAGTAGTTTCTACTTGTTATGATATACATTTTTATATGTTAACTTATTCTCTCTTATCAAGAAAACACTTATGTTACTACATGGGTGAAATAGTTTCATAGAGGTCTTGCAAGATTTAAGAATTAAAATCAAAGATAGTAATACCATAAGCATGTTTCCCAACCATCAATATGAATGAAAGTAAGTACCCTGGTGCAATTGAAATGCTAGCAACCTAAATCACATGACACATGGACACAAGACACAAAGGACATTTGGATATGAGTACCAGACATGGGACATGTCGACCACAAAAACAAGACATGTATAACACATTATATATATCACTGGAAACCCCCGAGTACTTCCCCACATTTCCTGGATGGTAAACAGGGTAAATCATTGGCTTGATTACAGACCTAACTTGGTGGGGACATCGAGTGAGGCTCAAAAGTCTCATCAAGAGCAACAATAACTAGCCGAGGATTTGACCCTAATACCTCATTTGTAATAACCATAGCACTCAAGCACTTGAGCGAACCCACTGGGCTATGTGTGTGTGTGTGTGTGTGTTGACTAAGGGTAAGAAGTCAGTAGATGCTTAGTCTCTGTTGCTTCGCATGGTGTGAAAAAAGTGGAATGCCAACATATCTAGCTATATATGCTTTGGTGAATAATTACGAGAATTGTAATTCCACTCCACTAGTGTTTGATCTCTTGATCAGAACCCATGTCTAGGATAAGATGATTAGAGAAACCACATAGTCCTTTCAAAAAATCCAAAATTCTATCTTCTTGACATTGATAATTACTTGCAATAGTCTCCTTGGGGTCAAGGCCAGTAGGGTGGACATGGCATGGTAGCTTACACTGGAATATTTCGAAGCAAAATTTCCATAAATGTATATACTTTCAACATAATGATGAATGGTTCTTGAGGTGTAGGATAGTCAGTGATAGAGTGTGCTGTTAAGGCGCTCCATGATGTTAAAGTCACCGACTCGAAACCCACAAGGACAAAAAATCTAGCCATGTTAAGGGTTGGTGTGGAACAGGCCAGGTGCGATCCTCGGGTGATTTTTACGGCTTAGATGCCCCTGAGTCACGGTTTCGTATCCATAGGTTAGTCCCACATGTCATGGACAAACTAACAAACAAAAAAAATCCATAATGACGAATGATTTGTGCAAACAAAGGAAGCTCCAAAAAGCAAATAACTCACTAGACAAATTGAAAATAAAGGGCTTCTCTCTAGACATAGTAACTTACAATGCTTTGATTGATGCTTATTGCTGAGATGGTCTACTCGATGAGGAATTCAAATTATTGAATTCTATGCTTGAAAAGGGTTTAGTTCATGACGTCCTCACACATGGTTCTCTTATGAATGGACAATATAGAGAAGCAAAAATTGAGGAAGAAAGGAAGCTTATGATATAAACGCTAGAAAAAGGCTTGGTCCCTAATAATGCTACTTACAATATATTGATAAATGGATATTGCAAGAAAGGAAATGAAAAGGAAATTGTCAAGATTTATAATGAAATGGTAGGCAATGAGCTTGATCCATATGTTATTACTTATTGTTTGTTGATCAATGTACATTCCAAAGAAGGACTAGTGCATCAGACAATGAATTATTTCAATGAAATGCAGTGGAATGACTTGGTTCCTGATAGTGTAATTTGCACAATGATCATTGGTGGGTATTGTAGGAAAGGTTCCATAGGTGAGGCATTCAAATTGCATGATGAAATGGTAGAAAGGGGTTCTATGGCATATTCTGTTACTTACAATGCAATGATTAATGATCTTTGTAAGGAAAGGATATTGCTAGAAGCAAATTTACTCTTAAATGAAATGGTTGAAAGAGGTCTAGTACTAAATTACGTGACTATCACAACCATCATTGATGGATACTGCAAAGAGGGATATGCAAAAAGGGCTCTAACATTGTTTAATACAATGTTAGAAAGGAGTCTTACCATGAAACCATAGAAGCATGAGAGAGAATGCTTGCTATGAATAAAATGCAGTGAGAGTTTAGTCAATGGAGATTCAATGAGCCTCCTTGACTCCCTTGCTACAAAAAAAATACAAATAGTCCAACACCACATTCAAGACACTCCTAAAATACAAGCACATAAACCTCATTTTGGAAGGGCTCCTACATTTGATATAAATATAACCGGGAAAATGTAGGGACAAATTATTCCCCTCTAACCCCTACTCCAGTGTTGTCTTTAATGAAGAAATGCATCTGATAACTTTTCATCTTTATACGAAGATGACAATGAACTACAAGGCATCACAAACTATTACAGTTTAGTCATTATAGTTGCTTATACTTTCGGTTTGAATCCTTCTACCTACTCCATATATGATCTGGAGGGTTCTTTCCCAAATCAAATATAAGGGTTTTTATTCGACGAAGAATTCTTATCTAGTTCTTGACTCCAATGTTGGCCTTCTTTTTCCCTTGTTTTCGATAGAGATAGATGTCCCCTTACCCTCCATGTTTACCTAATATGATCACTTGATACTGCATATGCAACCTATTAATCAATACTTTTTCATCATTGCATTATGATGGGTAAGACTGGGAGGGGAATGTAGAGAAACAAACAAATAGTACATAATGTCGTCCTTATTCTACCAAAAAAATGGAAAAAAGGGGTGAATGGGAGCTAGAATCCCAATTCACACAAAATGGGAGGGTGGATTTTCTCCAAGAAATCTCCATACCTGGAAATTGTGGAGATTGGAAGGGTGCAACTCAAATTTCATGGGGTGAAAACCATTTTTTTCCCTCTCCCTCATATATCTGCATGGGCTAATCCTATCTCTATAATTTAAAAAAAAAAATTAAGTGGATGTGAATGATACTAAACCACTACAATACAAAAAAATTTCCCAATCAAAATTTGGAACCCCCTAATTTCGCCCATGGGTGAAATTTTTCCCCCAAATTTTTTCCATGAATTCGACCCCAAGAAAAGGTGGGATAACAGAGCCTTTTTGGGTTTGGATGGTTGGCTCGTAAGCATTCCTCTATTCGCACTTTGCGAATCCTTAGAGTATCCCAATTTGGAAGTGTTTCTCTATATCCTAGATCTAATGATTTCATGGAGGAATATCCAACCAACCATTGAGGTAAATTCACATTCCTTATCCTAGGTTTGTTCCCTAGGTAAATTAGCCTAGGTCTGTGTTGTTTTGTTCTTTAGTCAGATTTTGGTAAAATCCTAGAGGTTACTTTCAACCCTATTAGCAGTTGAAGGGAATTATTACATTAATTCCTCAATTAAATTCAGTTTCTCCACATTATGTAGTTTTAAATTGATGGTGAAAGGGTGGTTCTTAGTGTCGATAGAGGAATTTAGTGTAAGGGTTTGAAATTGGTGGATTTTGGGGAGTTTTTATTGGACATTGGATAGTATGGTGAGCCACTACCACCCAAGGTGATGCACCTTGTGTGAAATTGTTGGCATTCATGTTACGCGGAAAATCTCTCTATGGCTAGGGGTAAACCACAACAGACATAAATGACTGTAGAAATCAACTCTAATCGCAAGTATGTTATATAAACAAATATGCTAACAAGACAATATAAGAGGCCTACCTTGTCCACACGTTCAATGAAGTCCACCATTGAGCACTTGACTCAAAGAAATATACCTGCAAATAGTCCTCAACAACCAAGTAACACAAGCATATGGTGATAATATATGATGTTAGCACATTCAATAGCATAATCCATCAACATTCATAACGAATATGCCCATGGAATAATAATTCAAATATTTGCGAGATGTTAATTGGATGAGAAAAGAGTATTTCTATTAAGATATAATCAATAGAAGTGAATACGTTACAGAATTCCGTGTCGACATGGTTCAGAACCGAGAAACTAAGTTCCTTCCAGCTAGCCCCCCACCACTTCAATCCTCCACCAAAGACAAACTCATACAAGAGAGACAATGAAGTTCTCAATCAGTAAGGGAAGAGCTTAGGGGTTGAACAATGTGTTCAGACTTAAAGGACAAAGG
>CBVK0102633462.1:0-12351 GCA_900067695.1 Picea abies
TCTTCCGATCTCACAGATGAATTCTGATTGAGTTAAGAAGAGATAACAATACTTAAATTGCTTGAATCTAAAGCATCAATATCAGATGAATTCCATACCATTAGCTTTCCAATTTAAGCATATAAAGGTTGCAGATGAAATGAGAAAAGAACAGAGGAAATGCATACATGAGAGGGAAACACATACATCAGATCACCACCACAAGAATCTCTAGTATGAATAGCATTATACTTCTGCACTAATATTTCATTAAACTTCAAAAGAGATTACAAAGTATTCAAGATAAATGTCCTCCATGCTTCTGCCAACCCCTTAGTCAACCAAAATTACAAATATATATAGAAAAAACTCTTCCCAATATGAGGAGGTTGAGCTCAACTACTTCTGAAAGTTGTATCTGGTTACAAAATTATAGAAACACGTTTAGAACTGCCTGCTAGGAAATAAGAATCAATTTTCTGGAAAATATGGGTCCAAGATAACATCATATCTCTCGAATAATGATATATGTTACAAAAATGAGAGAGGTTTTTGTGAATGGGATCATTATTGACAAAATCCTCTTTCATTTTTCAAAAATTCCTCTCCAGTGTCTCGAAATCCACACCCAAAGATAGTGACTAAAATAGGAAATCATTAAATGTTTAAATCAGAAAAATAGGTTGTAAATATTCATTCGAATCTTCCAAACCATGACACCCATGAAGAAACTAAGAGGGATTTTTTTGAATGGGCTCGTGATTGAAAAAATTCTCTTTCATTTTTCCAAAATTCCCCTCCAACATCTTGAGACCTGTGCCCAAAGATAATGACTAAAACATGAAATCATTAAATGTTTAAATCTGAAAAATAGGATGTAAGGATTCATTTGAATATTCCAAAACATGACACCTGTGATTAAAATGAGAGAGGTTTTTTTGAATGGGATCGTGCTTGAAAAAATTTCTTTCAATTTTCAAATATTCCTTTTCATTTGGTCATAAAATGAGTTTGAAGTTGACTACAAAACAACCATTTCTAGAACTTGCGTACTGAACTTACAGAGCAAGGTTCCTTTTGACATTTTATTCTATTGTTTGGATTTGATTGATGGATGAAGGTCACTGATTTATATTTTGACACTTGAGATGATGCTAAGCAGCCATAGTACCACTTCATTACCCTTTCAAGCACCATTTTCTTCAACATCCTAATATATGTCAAACACTCGTTTCAGACTTTGACCCTTGAGCAAATTATAGGACACTAACATCGGATCCAATGGGGATGTTTTCCTCCCTATGAGGCAACAAAGAACCTGTTGACCAGGTGTCTTCATCCATTAGGTTGTTCCCAACCTGCAAACTAACTTGTATCCTTCTCCAACTGAAATCAAACTGCAACCCAAACTGTACACTGGAATCTAAACTGAAAACTTATTGTTGAAAAGATGCTCAGAGTGTTGAGCATATTCATCACACTTACCTACTATAAGCTAATAAAACAATAATGGATCAAGTGATAAAATAATTCCAATGCAATCAAGCAAGCAACTGGATACTTGATTGAAGCATGCATTTAGTGTTTCCAAGAAAACATAAAAACATAGAAAATGACAACTCAAACCCTAGTTGAAAATGATACATGTAGTCCATGAATACAACAAAATCCATCTTTCCTGATGAATTCAATAAAATTGTAAAAGAATCTCTAAGAATCGTTTTCCCTGATGATGCCAACATACTTGCAAAAGGGTCTTGAAAATCAGTAAAAGGACAAGAAAATCATTAAATGTTTAAATCTGAAAAAATAGGCTGTAAAGATCCATTCGAATATTCCAAACCATGACACCTGTGAAGAAAATGAGAGGTTTTTGTGAATGGTCTTGTAATTCACAAAATCCTCTTTCATTTTTGTAAAATTCCTCTCCATAGTCTCAGTATCCGTTCCCAAAGATAATGCCTAAAACAATAAATCATTAAATGTTTAAATCTGAAAAAATAGGTTGTAAAGATCCATTCGAATCTTTGAAAAAATGACACCTATGAAGAAAATGAGAGAGGTTTTTTTGAATGAGCTCATTCTTGACAAAAGCCTCTTTCAATTTTCAAATATTCCCTTTCATTTAGTCAGAAACTAAGTTTGAAGTTGATTACAAAAACAATCATTTCCAGAACATGCGTAGTGAACTTGCACAAGAAACTTGTAGAGCGATGTTCCTTGTTGGCACAGGGGCTGACCTAGGGTTCAACGCTTCAATAGAGCACCAACAAAACCCTAAATAGCATCCCTTTCAACAACACCTGCGAAGCAGATGAAGTCTCACCCGAGGTAGAGGTAGGGGTGGTTATAGGACTCAAGTGTCTACAACCTAGCTGGGACACAGATATGTGATTATAACACTTAACAAAGCAGTTAGCAGTTAAATTTCATCAGTAATTAACCCTTATTCACATCGCAGATCCAATCCCTAGTTATAGAACAACACAATATCTAACCAGATCTAACACATCTAAGCACTCAGCATATGGTAAGAGATTAGATCTAGCATTCATTCACATTACTAAGCACTAAGCTATCGTACCATATGCATCATACATAAAGATATCGACATTGAGCATAAATCACATCACTAACATACAACCATAATGCTCAAAGAAACCATAACACAGGATATACGTGGTTCACCCCAGTGTGGGGCTACGTCCACCAACTCTTCATCTTCTTTATTATCTTCTGTCAATCTTCTACAACCACAGAGCCAAAAAACCCTACTCCGCATAGGAAAGGAGACCTATGCACCTCGCCATATCCTCCTTCCCCAAGCTAGGTTTAAGAACAAAGCCTTCTTACTTACTATACATAAGCTTCTACAATCACTTGCAATTAGCTTTGCAAGTCCTTAACACATAGCATGCACAAAGCATCCACAACTATTCACACTTAGCACACTGGCCTCTTCCTACATCGCCTAGATATCTATTTATACATTAAAAAATGGGCCTAAACATGGGTAAACCCATGGTCTGACATCCCATACCTGTTACATAAACCCTAATCCCAAAACTTCCCTAAAAAGGGGTCGAGATCCTGTGATCTCTGCTTCGACTTGCGCTCCGCCTTCGACCAGCTTGTCGAAGTCCCAAAAGAGGTCAAACATGACCAAGGATCTCCAAAACTTGGTCAAGGGCCAATAGGCCCCCAACATTCACATGTGACTCATCCCGCATCACTCTAGTATGGGTATCTTTCCCTCGAAATCCTCGAGCTTGGCTCGAGCTACTTCAACATGTTGTTGCGCCAAGGCCTCTTGCTTGGCGAACTCTTGAATAACTGCCTCATTCACAAGTCCTTCTAAGTGTTGTTCTACCGAAGTGAATACTCATTCTAGCTCTGCTCCTCGGCCTTCAATCTCCTCAAAAAGTAGGCAAGCTGCATCCTGGACTGGCTGGAGCTTCTAAGTCACTTCCATGAATTTTCTTTGTATGGCATGGACCTCCTATTGAGCCATGCGTTGTTCTTGGGATCTTTTCATCCTCTCAACTGCTAACAGGAGATTTAACTGTGCTTGTAGTGTTGTTGCTTGTTGCTTTGCTTCTTGGAGCTTCGACTCCAGTGTCTTCAGTTTAGGGTCCTCGGTAAGGTGCTCATAAGTCTACGCACTATGACTATTTAGTTGTTTACATTCCATAGCTAATGATTTGATCCTTTCAACTATGCTCTGGGCAGTTGCTTCTCTCTGGTCTCGCACTTCCTACAGAGTGTTTGGCACTGTTTGTAGCTCTAGTTCTGCGATGCAATATTGAAGTTGTTGAATGGCTTTAGCAAGCTTCACAACTTGATTTACAACTGGGTCTTCTTCCATCCGATCCAAGCCTATCACAAAGTGAAGTGCTCTGTTGACTGTTTCTTTGACTCTGACTTGCTCCATGAGCAGTTGTTCTTTCTCCTGTTGCATTTGCGCTTTATTTTCTTCAAACTTGGTTTGGAGGTCATCCTTCTCTTGTTGCACAACTCAGCATTGCTCTATGATTTCCTCTTGTGATTTCTTCAGGGCCACTGTGGCCTGTTCTTTTTATTCCTACATGCAACTAAGGTGATCTTGGGTTGCGTCAGCTATTCTGCGGAGTTGGGCAAACTCATCTCCCAAGTCTGGTTCTTCTGGTGGCGGGGGCATGGTGGACACTGCGCGGCTGGAGTGAAGGGCTTGTTGTACACCTCTTAGCTCTATCTCAATTCTATCATACATGGATTCTTGTTTGTCTTCATTTCTCTGCAAAATATCTTCTGAGGCATCTGATACAGCTACGATAATGAAGTCGAAGTCATCGACCATGAGTACAGTCTGCAGCTTTGACTTACTCGCTTTGGACTTCTTCTGTGATGTAGGTTTCATGGGGGAAACCTTTATTTTCTTGGATGTCTCTACCTCTTCAAGGGGGTTCCTAGACGGTGTTACTTCACCCTGCTTTTGCTTTTCTTCTTCCTCTTCTTCCTCTTCTTTCTCTTCTTTTTCCACTTCGTCGTCTCCTCCTCCGCTAGGTGAATATGATGCAATCTCTTCTGGTGTGTTGTGTATTTCTTGTACATCTCCCTTCTTTTTCTTCCTGTTGTTGCTGGGTGCATCATACTCTTCATGAGTAACCATCGAACTTCTAATGAGGTTAGGATCGGACAGTGTTGCCTGGTCAATTGGTATAAGGAACTCTGCGGGCCATTCCTTAGTGATTTCCTCCAGGTCCTCTTTGAGCTTGTAGTAGGACTGAATCTCTTCTTTACTTTTGTCTGGGCGCGTAGTAATATAAATAAATTGCATATCTATGCAGAAATTCATAAGGGGCATGAACCTGTCCGGGGTGTTCGGCGTCATACGATGGAAAGACTCAATAGCCCTCTTCAGTTGCAGGTAGTAGGTATGGAATACTGCGTTTGACTGCCAATATTTCCCCATATCCCTCGAATAACAGAGCATGGTGAACTTCGCAGCTAGTGGCTCGAACAACTCAATGTCAGGGAAGGTTGCACCTTCCGGCATCTCCCAAGCAATGAATGTGATGAGGGTCAACAGTCAGCTAAAATGGAAATCATAGCCATGATCCTGAGCTTCGCGACAATCCAGTTCTAACTGATTGACTAGGTAACTGGCCCAATTCATCTATAGTCCTTCTACACATTTTCTTGTGAGGTCAACGACAAACCCTGTGACCTGTGTGGGCCTGTTCTTTCTTACTAGCTTACCAGCAATCAACTAGAAAGCAAGGTGCACTATGCCATTCTGATTGGAGGCTACCTTGTAGCCTCACGTTCCTTTATCTACATCACTGTAGATGTCTTTGATCCTCTGTGTCAAGGCGCGGTCTGCAGCCTTTCCTGGATAAAAGTATTGTGGGTCTGGTCCCTGCATGATCAATTCAGTGATCCTATGGATCAGCACTGGATCGAAAATGATGTGTTTGTCTAGCCATAGATATCTTCCATGGAAGCACGATAGCAGGAGCTTAATGCATGCGTTCACCTCCTAGTGTCTTCCAAAATGTGGTATCTTCATCACGTTCAAGACAGTGGACCTTGCGATGTCCATAGTCCATGGTTGGGGGATGATCTTCGATTTATTCCCCTTGGTGTTGGTAAAATATTTGTGAGGTGCGAGCATTCCATAGCTCTTTGATCAGGGGACCAAATTTTGCTCAAAAATTCAAAGTGCTCGAAATCGCTTCAAACCAGATGAGAGCGTAGGCCTTGTCGTTGCGAACCCAATGCAACTCATTTCATCTCAAACGGATGTCGGGAGCGAGAGATATAGCGATATGTTCATCAAGTCAAACAGGTAAAAAAATGATGCTGACTGTACCAGTCAGTACAGTCCGTATGGTCTGACGTGGTAGGACCGTACGACCATACAGAAGTGACATGACAAGCAATGGTTGGTTGACTATTGTCGAATCAGGGGATGACACATGTCCTTTAGATGGAAAATGGTATGAGGACACGTGGCCCAATCCATGGCCGCCACGTGTCACTCATTGTTTGGTTTATATTGTTATGTAAAATTTTTGGTGGAGTTCGTGGGGTTCGACCCCCGGACCTCCCACACCTCAGAGCGCCTTCGCACGACCGCCCGACTAATAGACCACAAGTTGTTGCTTATTATGTATGTGCGTTTAAAACTATTTAAAGTTACATGTTTGTATATTAGGCGGGGGGTCGGGCCGGGGCTTAGCCCCGGCCCATGGTTGTGTTGACTTTACATGTGACCACCGTGTATGTATATGGTGCGCGTGGTTATAATCGTTGGCGCGGGGTTTGGCATAGCCCATGGTTCTTTGCACTATTGCCATGTGACCCTAATCCGGAGCGCAGGGAGGTTACACCCGTTGTAACTGTTAACCACCTTTTTGCCATGCGCGCGATCCTATGCGCCATATGCCCAGGTGCCTAGGTGGTTAGGGGCTGGCATGCCCTTAACCGTCCTACGGTTTGCATCGTTGGTGTGGTTGCACCCGGTGTTGGTTTTTCACGCTTTAAAATGCGTGTGAGCCAGGTTCAAACAACAAGGGTGCGTTTTGTAGATGCAGAGACAACAAGCTTGAAGAGGGAGACTTCCAGGAGGCCTAACTTCTTCATTTTTCGACCGATTGAGGTGCCAAAAGAGCCCAGACAGGAGTTTTTGGATGCTCTGAAGCCATTGGAGCAGTTGTTTTGTCATTTTGAGCATTGTAAGACATGTTTTTGAGCACTTTTTGATCAATTAATAATAATGATCCATTGGAAGCTGGACCAGGAGATGTAGCCCAAGAGAGGGGTGAAATCCTTTATCAATTGATGTGCTTATGTGTTTATGTTCAATGATTATACTGTTGTCTATGTGTAATTTGCATAAGTAATCCTTTAATCTATGTGTTGCAAACTGATCCATTTTCTTTAAACACATAACATTCACTTGCAATAATTTTTCAAGTTTTTCAAGTCTTCTTCATTTTTAGATCAAGTTGGTATCAGANNNTCAGAGCACTGGTTTTGAAGACTTGATTGTTTGCAAGTTTTGTTTCTGATTCTCACAAGGTTGAAACTCACAAGAGGAGAAGGTCAACTTGTGGAGCCAAGTTCTCATCCGACAAGGAGGAAGCATATTCATTCACCACAAGTTTCAGAGAGACATTCACCAAGCATGGCTCGTGCAGAAAGTCATGAACGTGTTCTGGCCAAAAATGAAGATCTCAGAGAGGCTGTCATGGAGCTGAGAGAGATGATGAAGATATTGATGGAAAGGAACATATTGTCACAGGGTGAAGGCTCCAACCCTTCAATGCATAAGGGAGGCGGTGGTGACAAAACTCCAGGCGGAAATGGAGGGAATGGTGCTTCTCCACCACCCTCTCCTCCATCTTCTTCTTCTTCTTCTTCTTCTTCTTCTACCAGTTCGAAACATCTTCCAAATTCTCCAAAGGGGCATGGTAAAACTCCTTTGCAAATTCCTTCATTAAAGCTTGATATAAAATTTGAATTGCCAATTTACAATGGAGAAGATAACGCTGAAAAGTTAGATAATTGGATACGTCAAATTGAAGCATATTGTAGAATACAAAAGATCCAAGATGATGAAACCAAAATTCAGCTTGCTTCATTAAGATTAGATGGTTCAACACTTATTTGGTGGGAATCTAAGACACAGGAGGAAATGAAAAAGCATGGAAAAATTTTGCTTTCTTGGAATGATTTCATTATAGCAATTAAAAAACAATTTTATCCATTGGCATATAAACAAAAGGCAACTATGGAATGGCAGAATTTTAGACAAGCTAAAGGATAGAATGTACAAATTTTTACTCAGGAATTTAGGAGAAGAGCTTTGGTTTTGGGAGTTGATTTGTCTTCACAGGAAACATTGCTCAAATATATTGGTGCTTTGCATAGTTATTTGAGGCATACTATACTCATGTTTAATCCTTCGAATCTAGATGAAGTTTGTGTACAGGCTACTCATTTGGAAGCAAGGGGAAGGAACGATACTCATGAGGGTTTCAAGAAGACATTTAGCCATGGAGACAAGGGAAAGAAGAAATTCAAAGGCAATGGCAGGAAGAATGTTGCTGTGAAGAAAGAGGGAGAAAAGTTCACATGTAAACATTGTTCAAAAGATGGCCATGATGAAGACCATTGTTGGAAGCTTCATCCTGAAAGAAGACCCAAAAAGTTTGGCAAAAACAACAAAGGGAAGTAAAAGACTGTTGCGACTGTTCAACATGACTTAGGTTCGGATTCGGGTGATGAGACGAAAATCACAGCCATGGGTTACCAAGGTAATGGTTCTGTTGCAAGTACTAGCTCTTCAAGTAATGCTAATGTCAATGTAACTCAACAAGAGAAAATGAGAATTGAACTTTTTCATATAAGGGTTGTTTCAAAACATACTAAGATAGACACGTTATTTGATTCTGGATCACAAGCAAATCTTATTTCTGAAGAGACTGTTAAGAAACTTAAGTTGGAAACAAGTCCACATCCTAAGCCATACCCTCTTGGTTGGATATGTGATAATGCTAAGTTACAAGTAACCAGGAAGTGTAAACTTAGGTTTGCTATAACTGCAGATTTCATTGATGAGGTAGAGCTTGATGTGATTTCGTTGGATATATGTGGTATTGTGTTGGGAAGCCCGTATTTGTATGATAGGAAAGCTATTTTCTATCGTCATGAGAATAAGTATCATTTGTTTAAAGATGGGGTTGAGTACATTGTTAGATCTCACACTAAGAAGATGAATTTATCAATCATAAATGCAGGGCAAATGAAGAGGTTAGTTAATTCCAGTAAGAATTTTGTTCTCTTAATAATCAAACCTAAAAATGATGTTGAGAACGAAGCATTTCAAGGTTGTGATGAAAAGTTAAAATCCAGTCTATTTGAAGTTGTTAATCAGTATGATGACATGTTTAAAGAACCTAAGGGGTTGCCTCCAAAAAGAGGAATCCAACATGAAATTCAGTTACAACAAGATTGTCCACTTCCAAATATTGGTATGTATAGAATGTCAGTTATGGAAAATGATGAGATTAAAAAACAAATTCAGGAGTTGTTAGACAAAGGGGTTATAGTACCAAGTTCTTCGCCATGTGGATCTCCAAGTGTGTTAGTTCCAAAGAAAGATGGTACGTGGTGAATGTGTGTTGATTTCAGGGCTTTGAACAAAATTATAGTTAAAAATCGTTATCCTCTTCCAAGAATTGATGATTTGCTTGATCAATTAAAAGATGCCAAATATTTCACTAAGTTAGATTTAAGGAGTGGTTATCATCAGATCAGGATTGTTGAGGGAGACACATGGAAGACAGCTTTTAAGACTAAGCAAGGTTTGTTTGAATGGATGGTAATGCCTTTTGGACTTTGCAATGCACCTGCTACTTTCATGCAAGTTATGAATGATGTCTTAAGGCCTTTTCTGGATGATTGTGTTATTGTCTATTTAGATGATATTTTGATTTTTAGTAAATCTCGGGAAGAGTATATTACACATGTGAAACAAGTTTTGGATGTTTTGAGGAAAGAACAGTTGTTTTTGAAGTTATCCAAGTGTGAATTTGGCAAAACTTCACTTATTTACTTAGGCCATATTGTTGGTGGAGGCGAATTAAAAATTGATCCTTCTAAAGTTAAAGTTATTTTGGAATGGTCCAGACCCAGCAATGTGACAGAGGTAAGAAGTTTTTTGGGAGCCGCCCAATATTGGAGGAAATTTATTGCTAACTTTTCGTCCATTGTAGCTCCATTACATGCTATGACAAGTGTCAAGAAAGTTTTCCAATGGGGAGGCAAGCAATAGCAGGCTTTTGATACTTTGAAAGAAAAGATCAGTTCAACGCCGGTTCTTGCACTTCCAAATTTAAGACAACCTTTTGAAATCCAGACAGATGCAAGTAATTATGCAATGGGAGCAATTTTGCTTCAGTATGGTAAGCCTATTTGTTTTCATTCTGAGACGTTTAATGGTGCCGTGATTAATTATCCTACTTATGATAAAGAATTGTATGCATTGGTTCAAAGTGTTAAAAAATGGAAGCATTATTTGTTGGGAAAAGAAACCATTATTCATACTGATCATCAACCTTTGCAATACCTACAATCACAGTCAAAGCTACAGCAAGCTAGGCACTTCAGATGGATGGGTTTTCTCCAACAGTTTCATTTGGTAATCAGGTATAAGAAGGGCATTTTTAACAAAGTCGTTGATATGCTTTCAAGGCCTATTATTAGTGCTTCAGTTATTCTTAAGCAGAGTCCTATAATGCATGAAAGTTATGTGGAGCAATATGCTTTAGATACTGACTTTAAAGAAGTGTATGAAACTTTGTGCCACTCTAACCATGTTGAAGAATTGGATTATCATGTGCATAGTAATCTCTTGTATCATCTTGGCAAGTTGTGTATTCCACAAGGAGAAAGAATCAACATCATAAGAGAATCGCATTCTTCTCTTATTGCTGGTCATTTTGGTGTAGGCAAGACAATGGCTAATTTGCAAAGATACTGCTACTGGCCTAAGATGAATGAAAGTGTTTCATGATATGTTCGAGGATGTTCGTTGTGTGCTACAAGTAAACCTAGTAATCGAAAGTTGGGTTTGTACACTCCACTTCCAGTTCCTTCTCGACCTTGGGAAAGTATTTCCATGGATTTTGTTGGTGGTTTACCTATGTCGAGAAGAGGTCATGATTATCTTTATGTTGTGGTTGATTGTTTTAGCAAGATGTGTATTTTGATGCCTTGTACTAAGCAAGTGACGGCAGAACAAACGGCACAGTTGTTCTTTCAAAATGTTTGGGTGCATTTTGGTTTGCCCAAATCCATTATTTCTGATAGGAATTCTCGATTTGTTGGAATTTTTTGGTCGAGTTTGTGGGAACTCATGGACACCAAGCTTAAAAAGAGCACAGCTTTTCATCCGCAGAAAAATGGTCAGACAGAGGTGGTAAATCGTACAGTGGTGCATCTTCTTCGTGCTTATTGCAGCAAGCATCCTAAACTTTGGGATGAACATTTACACTACATTTAGCATGCGTACAATCGAGCTAAGCACTCTTCGACGCAAACATCGCCATTTGAAGCATGTTTTGGCTATTTGCCCAAGTGGCCTTTAGATTTTATCTTTGGGAAAGATATTTTTGTCGATGGTCAATATGACATTGATAGGGCAGAGAAGTTCATTGAACAAATTCAGTCGATACATCAGGTGGTGCAAGAGCAGTTGGAAAAGAGTCAGGCCAAGTACAAGATGAGACATGACAAGCATCGTGTTGATCACAATTTCGAAGTTGGAGATGAAGTTTGGCTTTACATCAGCAAGGAGAGGCTTAAAGGGGAAGGTAAAAAGTTGAAACTGATTCGATATGGTCCTTTCAAGATTGTTGACAAGATTGGTAACAATGCTTTTCGTTTAGATTTACCTCCTTATATGCAGATGTATGCAATTGTTAATGTTGAGAATTTGAATTTGTATGAGCCTCCATTGATTGATGATCAAAGAGAGCATGTTCAGATTCCTTCTATAGATGATTTTTTTCCGGAGTATCTAACAGAACTGCAGGAAGACACCATCATTGACAGGAAAATGCCAACTTCGAAATGAGGAAATGTGGAGTATTTGCGAGTTGGTCTTAAAGGGACGAATCCAAGCAAGGCCAAGTGGATTGAGGTTGGAAGGGTGAGGGAACTTGTCATCACTGAAATTTCGTCCACACATGGTGACGAGAACTCTGCATCGTCAAAACAGGAATGAAGTCATTCATGGCACAAGATTAATTCCACAGCATTGCAAAAGGGTCAAAAACTATACAAAATAACCAAAAATCAGAGGGCGCTTTACAAAACCTAGGTTCGCGCGCATATGCGTGGAACATCATCGTACATTGCGTGCATGTGCGCACGATGCACCTCTGTTGGGTGAAAAACCCGTGCACCTGCTAAACGACGCATTTATTGAAATTGGTCGGCCTCCCAACTACTAATGGATCAGCTCCCAAGTCGATTTGACACCAAATCCGAGCTCAATCTGCATGGTGGGCTGGTCAAAGACCTAATTGAGCCCTAAAGAGCCCCTTTTCACACTCCAAAGAGGTTACATAAACACCCAATGCTAGGCTATAAAAATCCATGGATAACCATCACTTTCTCAAGGAATTCTATGTATTGTTATGCTACTAAGATTGCTAAGGACTCATTCTTTGGCAATAAACATAATAAGCTGCATTTCATAGAGCTATTCACCCCTCTCTTGAGTGGATAAGCTTGGAGCTCTTTCACCCACATTTTCATCTTTTCATTGTAAGGAGAGCAAGCTTGTGAGGGAATCAAGAGCCTTCCATTGGAGAAAGAAGG